>VZTJ01006673.1:236916-256467 GCA_013397795.1 Orthonyx spaldingii
TTAAGTTAACAAGGATTAGATAGAGAAAAAACAAAACCAGGATCTGGGAGAAAAGAATTTATCTGGTGAGGGGACAGCGATGCTGTGGTTTTGGACATTGTTGTATTTTTTTCTACCAGGCAACTCCTTCTGTTCCCTCATCTCCATGAAGTCACATTGTGATTGCCTCAGAAATACAGCACCCCTTCTGTAATGGTTGGGTTGCTTTCATGTCTTTTTCCTTGTTCATTACTCATTTATTCTGTGAATCATTATCATAATTTTATTCTAGGCATAATTGTGAAAAAAAAATTGTGTCTACAATCAGAGGAATGTGAAGGTTTATGGTGTCAGGTTTACTCTCTTTAGTCTTAAGAGAAGAAACTTTTTTTTGTGATCAGATGAATGAGAGATAATCAGGGTTCTTACATTTTTAGTACTCACAGAGGTCCCTTCATGGACCACAAGTTGATTCCTAGGACACACAACTATTATTTTATTTTCAAGCTTTTACCAAATGTATTGCAAGTAATCATCCAATTTATTATCTTTACCATAGGAAATGAATGGGCCTTCATTTGCAGCTTCAGGCTTTCCTGAAAAAGTATTGGATGAACTGTGGATCAATAAAGTACCACTGTAAGCCATTTAATGGAATATCTTCATGAAACAGATATATGTGAGATAAACACTTTTACAAAAATATTTTCTGGTATTTCATTTAGTGCAGACAACACAATTTCTCAGCATTGCACTGAAGAAGAAGAATTAGAAAGCAAATTGAAATTGTCTGTTTTCATTTATCAAGATGAAAGGAAAATCAACTCACGAAAACAGCAAAAACATCGATTGACAGAAATAACTGTTTGATTTGTCATGTAGGTTTTCTTTTAAATTATTAATTGTAGAAGACATAGCTTTTTTAGGGCTTATGGGATGTATCTTGATTCAAATCTCACCTGCTGAGCTCAGGGGTATTATTTAGTTTAGTAGGAATAGGATCTGTTGACACTGAGAAGAGAGACATCAGTTTAGAGCCTCAGAGAAGTGGTTGGAAGTTCTTCTGCTGTGTGCAGGCTTTGCAGTTGATCTGAAATATCGAAAAAATGTTAGAGAGGTAGTAAAGTTATTAGAAAATTTGTAGCTTGGCATTTTCTTGCTTTTTGTTTGGTTTTTTTTTTTAATTTGTGTGGTTGATAGGCCAAGTTGCTACTTTAATGTACTGTAATTCTTCAGTTATTCCTCTGTATTACCATGTAATAAAATTAAATTATGAAATGTGGCCAATATTAAAAATTATTGAAATATGAGCAGTTATTCACAGCATGCAACTTCGTCTTACACGTAGAAGATAAAAAAAAATTATAAGAAAAATAAATCCTCTTGCATGTTTGATTATTCTTCTTCCTGTAAAATTTTTTATATGGATCTGTTCAGACTGAGGCATTCTAAGGAATTGTAATCTTTTGCTTCCAAAGGTAAACAAAATTAAATATATTAGGAATTAAATTTATGATTAGCATGTTAGTGGGCTTTGGTGAGCTACCCTTATATCCAAATACCATTCAATTAAGGGTTTCACAGCGTGATCAGAAGGAAAAAATGTGATGCCTTTAAAAACAAAAAAATTGCACTATGGGAATGAGTCATTTTATTGAAAGGAACCAGCAAGAATACCAGGCCTCTAAGGCTAGTCTTTTTTGAAAAGGCAGAGTGTGTCTAACAGTAATTTACTTCAGAGCTGTCTACAACAATGACATTTTTAAAGTGTTTATTAAATTTTAAATATATTTTAAAATTCATTTAACATATTAAACATTTAAAGTGTTTATTAAATCTGACATGGAGGGACTGCTGAGGTTAGTCCTAGAGGAGGTGCAAAGGACTTCTGTGCACTGATCAAGCTGTGATGGGGGTCCAAACACTTGTTTCTGCTGGTAACCTAAATGAAATACCACATATTGCTTTACCATCAACAGCAAACATGCAAGAGTTTGTCACACACTGCTTTGATTCCCTAGCACTGTAAAGCTGTGCCAGAAAGAAAATTCCTTATATTGCCCTTTAATTTGGACTCTAACCCTTTTTTCCCCGATCATGTTTGCACTGTAATATCTTCACTGAAAAATTATTTTTTATCTTCAAACTCCCAGGTGCTCTGTTAATGTAAGTAACATTCTTGTGAAGGAATATCCAGAGCAGTAATTCTCCAATTTGTCTTAAAAGAGGGGGAAAGGGATCAAAGTCTGTTGAATAGCTTTGACCACATAAGAAAAATGGGGAAAGACTTTTTACAAGGCTGTAGTGACAGGACAAGGGGCACAGTTTTAAATGGAAAGATTTAAACTGGGTTTAAGGAATGCATTTTGTGCAATGAGGGTGGTGAGACACTGGGACAAGTTCCCAGGGAAGCTGTGGATGCCCCATCACTGGATGTGCTCAGTGTTAGGTTGGAGTGGCCCTTCCTGACCTGGTGAAAGATATTCCCACCCATGGTGGTGAGGGTGGACCAGACGATCTCTAAAGGTCCCGTCTAAACTAAGCCATTCCATATTTTTTTCCCTATGACAATTGTCTGATTCTCCACTCACAAGGTCTCAGCCCCTCCAGTTGTGATCTCCTGTTTGTTCCTCCGTAACTTTGGGAAAATTGTTTGACCTGGAAAGTCTCAGATGAGTTACTGCTGCTGAGTAACAAGGTGGTTTGCCAGACCATGCTGCATGAAGGTGCATTCTTTGTTTAATCCATTGATTGTCTGAATAATGAGAAGACTGAAACAATCAGGTGTTCACCGAGCAGCACTGAACAATAGGAACATTGAGTACATTCCCAATGTAAAACACCACCTGAGGTTTCCTTGCCTCTTAACAAAACTTATCACAAATCTCAACATAAAGCATTTATTGACCTTTCTTTTCCTGCCCTCAAAGAATGCTGAATTGCACAGGTGAAATAAAACATGTATTTGACTTTGAGATTGTACTGAAACACGATATTACTCCGACCTTCTTTTGCACTTGTTGCTAGGAGGGGATATTGCACACAAAGAAGAAGGCTTCTAGAACAGTTTATTGCTACATAAATTTAATTCCATGTAAACAGGAAATGTTTGCCACATAGGGACAATGTGGTATGTTTATATGTTTACCATAAAGGCTCAGTGCAGACGGTGGGAAGTTCAGAGATTTGCAGCTTGGGGAAAGCCAGTTCCTTCTGGCAGGGCCTGGAGCTTTCTAGGAGGAGATTTTATATCACTGACCTTTATTTATGGTTTGTTGTCCTCTATGCTGTATGGTGAAACATTCAGCATTTCTTATATAAAGTTCTACTTTAACTATTACGTTAAAAAGAAAATTTTATCTAAACAGATGAATTGCACAAGCAACGTGGGTCTTTATTGAGTGGCAAATCTACACTGAAGTCGATTTAAAGTGTAGATATATGGGGTTTTTTTTCAATTGGTATTAACAAAAACAAAGCATTAGTGAACCACCTTGTTAAATGTTTAACTGAAGTCTACCACTATTGAATTACAGAAGTAATTGCATACAGAAATATAGGAATAAAATATCTGCTATACTGAGGCAAACTGTACTTCTGTCCAATATCCTTGAAGACATTGTCCCTTATTTCCATGTGACTGTTCTAGTAGCCTGTGACTTCAAAAATGAGTAGTAATCTGTTTTCTTCTTCTTCTTGTGATTTTCTGTTGTTAAGCTTCCCCACGCATTTGCATTTCTGCTCTAGGTGCATGAAACCTGTGACCAGATCAAATATATCAGCTCTGTTTTGGATTATCCAGTGCTGTCCTGGCTAAAGCAAACCCTGATCTCACATGTGGCAGGTTCATGGGACACTTAAATGTAGCACCAACTAGTTCCACTGGATTCACAGCATTCTTGTGCTCAGACATGAGGCTGCTGTGAAGAGCCTCGAGTCAGAACTGGTTTCTTCACTTTTTTTTGCAGGAAACAAACTTGTTTTAAAACAAGCAGGGAAGTCAAAACTTTAGAAATCCCAAGCATCAACCAATGAAAGAACTCACAGGACCTGCTATGATAGGGACCATTCTTCAAGGTGATCCAGGTCAAGGTGGCAGCCAAAAAATTGTGTTACCCTCACTTGTTTAGGTGTTTAAATCTCTTTAAAAATCTGGCTTTCACACACATGTATTGTATTTAGACATCAGAACACTTGCAGTGATTCTTTTACAACTTACATTTTGTTTCTGAAGTTTTTTTAGAATATTCTGTGAACCCTACACTTACCATATTTCGTGTGCTTTCCTTCCTGTTGGGCTTCCCTTTTTTGTTCTGTATCTTTCCTCTAGGAAAAGAGTATGGCAAAAAAACCTGTACCCTGGATTTGAAGACCTTCACCTTTTTCATTGTTTAAGAAGCCAATAAATCATCAAATATGCAAACTCATTTTATGGTAAGCCTTAAAGGTTCAAGATCTGTTGCAAATTCCTCTCTCTCAGTATCATCATAGTTGTCAGCTGTCTGCAGCAGAGAGAGCAATCTGTCTTCACATAACTGGTAACAAAATATACAGTGCTAAAAATTATAGGTAAAAGAAAATTAGAACTCTTCAGACACAGCTGCTATAAGTTTTAGCTTCAGTATTCCAGCAGGAACCCACACTTGTCAGCTTCCTTTGCAGTTCTTTAATCTGGGTTGTTTTTTTTTTTTAACTTTTCTAGGAATATGAGTAGCAAAGTGACCAGAGGAAAAGAAAATTTCACACTTATGCCAAGTGAAATTGAACAGACCTTTTTCAAAGTTTATTTTAAAGGAAAGCCTGCCAGAATAGGTCTGGAGAGATCTTGGACCAGTCAGGGAGAGAGAAAGTAGGCTTTGTTTCACTCTTTTGTCATCTACTCAGGTTTCATTGTAGCATTAGAAGATAAAGCAACTGGAACAAACTTCAGAGCAAAGTGAAAAGAAGATGAAGCAGCTGGTAGCAGATTTGGAGTCCAAGGCTATTCTTGTTGCTAAAATCTCTTAAAAGTATTTATCAGATGTACCAAATGGTAGTAATGTCAGGATAAATCTCACTGAAACTACTGAGAAATTGAGGTTTCTTAACTGAAACTGGGTTTAAAATGTGATATCAAGCCAGATAATGTCCACACAGCTCCCAGAAGCAAAATATACAATAGCAATTGTATATTGCATTCAGCAATAAACAGAACTTCTTCTGCTTAATTGTATCATTTAGAAATAGAAAATGGGCAAATTTCAAAGCCAAACCAGGAAGCTGAGCCTTAATGATAAGCTTAATCATACAATTAGCAATGTATGAATAACCTTGGGTGAGAGAGCCACGGTATCGGTTAAACTGGAAAGAATTCAGCCATCACATTCATTAGGGAAAGCACTGAAAAATAAACAGAAATTCTGGAGTTCAAAGTTACTAGCAACCGCACTTAAAGGAAGAAATATCAGACCATACATTTCACTTTGTGTGTCCTGTTTATTGAATTCACTGCAAAATTATTGCTAAGCCATAAACTAACCTGGGAAATTTCTTAGATATTCTCTCAGTTTTGTTACTAGTGCTTTTTATTTGTCTGGAATACATTTCATTAACACTTCATAAATGTTTATAACACTAAAAAAGACAATCTAGGCAAACTGTGGTGTGGTAATTCCAGTCAAGTGGGTAAATTCCCTAAGGATGTGAGGACTACAAAACTGCATGAGAAAGCACAAGATCCGTACTTTCTCTCATGTCTGTAGCTGGCTAAAAAAGGAAATGGAAATACCAATTAGTGTTCTACCTTGCTCAGACAGCATGGTGGGAGTAATCCTTGGGGAGACAGAAGATTTTTTAAAAGAGAAATTTCTGTAAATCCATAACCATGCTATGTGTGACCCCTGTGCAGAATGCCACTGAGCTGACCAAGAGCCTCACAAACATTATGGATCAGTCAGAGTTGCTGTCTAAGCACTTTCCTTCTTTTTCCTCAGATGATTAAATCCCACAGGATGGACAGAGGAATGGTCCTGACCACAGCTCATCAGCAGCTCAAGGTGGAAGAAAGGAGAGGCATGCTGCTCCTTGCAACATAAGGGTTTCTGGTTGGTTTTTTATTTTTTTTTCCGGTGGGCTCAGGAAAGATTTTGATTCTTGTTTCTACCATTTCATGTCTGGGTATAAAACTCATTGCAACATGAAATCTCATTCATTTTCTGCAGTCTATAAGGACAGCTTTTATCTTCAGGAGAGCAATCCTTCCTCACCACAGCAGCAGCCTTTCTGCTATACAGATAATTTAGACTCTCCCACAAACTCCACAATCCCTCCTGGAGACTGAAATAGTTTCTTCCAACTGCCACTTGTGATCCTATTTAAGTATTTTTTACTGATCTACAGCTTCTTTAAGATCCATAACTTATTTCATTTAACCACAGTTTGGTGAGGAAAGTTTAGATAGACTTCATATAATTTTAAGACACAGAAAGTCAGTTGTGTGAAGAAGGACATTATGAGATATTAAAACACTGAATGGACCCCATTCAAGTGACAGATTAATTTTGTCACATGCCATGAGATGATACATCCCATTGGCCCCCTCTGGACTTCAGGAGACTGCTGATACTGTATAGCAACAAATGGAAGGTTGGCAGAAGAATGATGTAATTGATTTTCCAGTACAGAAAGCTGCAGCTACAGAAACTTCTTTGTTAAGCAAATCATAGCACTTCAGATCTTTTTTTGTTGCTGCTGTTGTCATTTGTAAAAATAAATATTGGGAAGTGTTAAAAAGTCTCCAAAGGCCCATTTTCATATTTTAAATGTATGTTTTATTGATAATTTCAAACTAATTATTTGCTTTGGGATTTTCTTACAGTGTTTCAAAGGGATTTGAATTCCAAATAAAATGTTTTGCATTTATTAAAGTAAAGTATTTATATTGATCCAGTCTGGTCTTTCCAGACATGTGAAAGTATTCATGTGCTTGAAGACCAATCTTCTGACAAGGCATAACTAAGATTATGACAGAAAATATTAATTCATACACTGTAATAATTAGCAAGATTTGTAGTCTTGCATAAAGCAGTGAGTCATTTCACTCCATCAGAGAACAAATACCCTGTAGTCATGTAAGAATTTAGTAAATTCACAGTAAAGTAAATTCAAAGCAAATTTACTTTCACAGGAATGTAAAAACTATTTCAGAGTCAGTCCTTCAGGAGAGAAAAATCATTGTTTCCTAAGCCACTGCCACCAGATTATATTCAAATAGTCATAATCACAAAAGGCTGTAACCTGCAACTTCATTTGATGGGTCTTGCATTGATTTCACCTTAGTCTTGAAAAACTAAGATGCAAAGCAGGTGAAATGTACAGTACAAACAGACCTTAAGATTTCTATGTATCTATGTATGCTTCCCTTTCTTTACAGAGGGAAGCAAGCATTAAGATTTTTGTTCGACAGACACAAGAGATGGGGACTCCAGTGAGGTTGCACGGGCAGTTGTGAAGCTGGGAAACTGCTCTGGGAGGAGCTGCTCTGAAAGTCCTGATGTTCCCATCAGAAATAAGGCAGCTGTAGGAGAGCTGAGAAACTGCCCAGTAACTGCCTGTGTAGGTTTGGTACAGCAACCCCATAAAAATCCCAAAGTGTAATATTTAAAATTTTTAGAATGGATTATTGCTGCTTATCACCTAGGCCCTGATGAAGCAAAGAGCTTAAGCATCGTTGCTAATCCCTTTGACTTGAATGAGCTTTGAGTCAGTTGCTTTTTTGTATTCATACCCTTTATGGTAAGTGTTTTCTGATGCAAAGCAGAGTCTAAGTTGGTTGTATTGCTTACTTGCATACAAATGCCGTGGTTGTTGTTTCACATGGTGAGTTACCAAACCCAAAAGCACGGAACCTGTCCAAAGACTCCAAAGCAGCATCATATCACACCCCTTACTGGCCAGCATCCCGTGTACACAACATAATATATGTGAAAATGTGATCCTGCAAGGAATTTGGTGCTCTGAAACATCCATTACTCTCTGGAGCATCACTTACCCTTTGAAATCTCTTCAGAGCAATTACATGAAAGAAACATCCATACTTAAACACAAAAATGTTTCATTCTGTTTTTCCTGTGATTAAAAAAAAAAAAAAGTGTGGGTTTGTGATTGTTTCTGCAGTCAAGTCCAGTGTAATTTTTGCTTTATTTAGGAAAAATTCAGCAGGTTAAGATAAATGTTTAGTTAAGTCAGACAGTTTAAAAGCAACAAAATAAAACCACGCAAAATCACCCCTCCATCTGTACAGTTTCTATAGGACATCTAGAAAATACCTTCAAAAAGAATTCATAAGAAATTTAAAGATTAGCATTTCTGCAGGCCTACCACTATTTCATTTCACAGTCACAACTAGCTGAACACAAGATACAGGTTTTCTCTGTTAGGACAAACAATTGTTCTGATTACATTCTACTCCTAATAATTTCTGCCTCTGGTTAGTGTGAAATGAGATCATCCCATACGTACAGACGTGCTAATGACTCACTTCAACATTTAAAGGAAGAAAATCTCAAATGAAAGCATTGCACAAAGAGAAAAAGACCTTGGCAGTATGTCTGTAACACAGCAATGTAACTACCCACATAGTTTTGGGTAAAAAAACCACTTTTAATCAATATTTGGCTTACGATTGGAATGTTTTTCTCATTAATTTCATTTCTACGTGTTTACGAGGCAGTGAGAGCAAAAGTGAGACTGATAGTGTTCTATCAGTAACCTTGAAAAATTAGACAAGTCATGAACTTGACAACTATTTCTTTCTTCTTAGACATGATGGGAAAATACCAGTTCCCAAAGATGTAGCCAAATAAATAGTATGCAGAAGGGATTTTTGGGAAAAGCAGTTGAGATACACAAGCAAATATAAACGACTCTACAAAACTTAGAAAGTGCTGTCTGAGTTGAAAAATTAGTGTTGTCATTAATATTGAAGTACTAAATAAGTTCCCAGATCAGTGTGAGAGCTATGTAGAAAGTAAATGATTAAGCTTTTCCTGAACTTTGAATAAAGGAATTGTTCATTTTTTAAAGACTATATCCCTGAAAGGATATGTTTGTACAAGGGGACAAAGAGCTTGGTACTTTGCTGTGTTTTGGTTCCTCTAAAGAAGGTATATGTCAGTTGTGAGAAAACAGAACAAAAGCAACATAGGAAGGAAGAAGAGACACAAAAATTGCTTTGATGTGTGTAAAGTGATCTGTTTGTATAAAAAAGCAAGCAAGTCCAGAGGAGGACCACAAAGCGGATCAGAGGGCTGGGGCAGCTCTGCTCTGGGGACAGGCTGGGAGAGCTGAGGGTGCTCAGCCTGGAGAAGGGAAGGCTCCAGTGAGACCTCAGAACCCCTTCCAGGGCCTAAAGGGGCTTGTAAAAATGACAAGAGCTTGGAAGTGATAGGACAAGGAGGAAGGGCTTCACGCTGAAAGAGGGTAGATTTGTGTTGGATATTAGGAGGAAATTGTTCCCTGTGAGGGTGGGCAGGCCCTGGCACAGGGTGCCCAGAGAAGCTGTGGCTGTCTCTGGGTCCCTGGAAGTGTCCAAGGACAGGTTGGATGGGGCTTGGAGCAACTGGATCTCATGGAAAAGTGTCCCTGCTCATGAAAGATGAGCTTTAGGGCCTTTTCCAACTGAAACCATTACACAATCCTGTGGAAACACCAGATTCATATGGGAGGGTTTCTGCTCACCACTGATGATATTAACTGTTTCTTATATATTATTTATTCATATTTATATGTTTAAAGAAAATGGGGCTTGATCTTAGGAATTTTGAAACTGATGCCAAGTCTTTCCCTTTCTGTTTTGCATTCACTGTGTTCATCTTATGGAGGACAGAAGAACAAATATGAGGAAAAGGCCTTGATTATGGGCTCTCACCCAGACACTTTCCAACTTGTTCTAGGGTTCTGCATGTTCTTCTGGAGGCAAGGGTTTGCAATAACTTTCTGCAAGTGTAGTTTCCTCACTGTTATGTGCACAAAAGTAAATCTCTTGCAGAACTCACAATGGAAAAACCAATGCAGAGGCTTCAACTGCCCATGCTTTAGCCAGTTTTATTTCTGCTTTTTTTTCAGGGGAGCTATCACCCAAGGATGTTGCAGTTTTATTTGAAATAACACAAAATGTGGATAGAAATCCCAGTACGGCTTTCCAACGCTGACATTTATCTTTAAATTAATTAGATGTGCAGGGGGGGGTTGCAAGTTCTGTGTAGGTGTGTAATTTTTAGATAATTTTCAGATACCCTTAAAACCTCTAAACCTTGATAACTACCAGTATTGCTTTTCAGGAACATCCTTCCAGGAAGCAATAAGCTCTCCTTGTAGAACAAAACTAATTTCTATCCGACATTCATTGCACACGCTTACTAGTTTAAACAAATGGGTCATTTCAGGCTACAGGGGGGGAAAACCAAAGAAATTTGCAGGATTGCTACCTCTTGCAGATTACGTAGAAAATAAAAACATATTTCAGAGGTGATTAAACATCTAAGCACTTAAGCCCTGCCATCAAATGCAAATGGTTGAAATATGTATGTGGCCATTTGTTCAAATTAAAACAGTGCAGCAAGACGTGGCGAATATACAGATTAAGTTTTCTTTTTTAACTCTTGCATGAAGAAGGGCTCAGACAGACATTTTTGCCCAATGTAGAATGGAATATGAACTAAACAAACAGCCCCCATTAACTGAGAACTTTATTCCTACTTGTCATCTTTGTGGGTCCGCAGTGACAGCCTTGCAGGTCTCAGGACATTTTGCCTCTCTGTAAACATCTCCCCACATGAGGTTCAACGAGTTTTGAGCTTTCTACAGGTTGTGTTCTAAGCATGCAAGTACCCCTGGGATGAGTGATCATTTCCCAATTTACCCCTAACACCTGTGAAATCATGTTCACTTCAGTCACTGCTGTCATGCAGCCAGCCATAAGTCAGTAAAGGCACTTTCCTCCTGTATTCCCTCTTGCCCACATGTATTTCAAGGCAATAGGTTCCACTCCCCTCTCTTTCTCCTCTCCCCAAGGCATGAGAATTTTCTCGCAGCTTCCATCCTCAAGGGATCACCCACCCCCAATTGCTGACAACTTTTACTAGATACTGTGCATTTCCCAAAGAGGAATGAAGCCACATTCTTTGACCTTTCATTTAGCTCTCACAGCAGCTTTGTTCCACTGACAATGCCTATCTGGGTTCTGCAAGACTGGCTGTAAAACCAGTTTTAAGGGTGGATGTTTACAAGTGGCATTGCTTGCTCGCTCATTAACTAATCAAACAGCAAGAATCCAGGAACTGAGTATCACAGTTCTGAGTTTAAAAATAAACAATTGGGATTGCTATGCTGTTCCCCATGCCTTCCACCTCCTCTGCTTTCACCAAAAGCGTTGTGGTGCCTCAGTGTGAAGCCAGGAGCTGCCACACGCTGAATTCTGCATGCAGCTCTGAGGGCTTTTTATTGAAAAGCAGCAGGATGAGAAACGGTTCAGATAAAAGATAACATCCATGAACAGGAGCGGCATGGAAGTGGGAACACACACACTGAAGCTCCTCAGGCAGCAGGCCATAAAAATCACAGGGAATACACAGGTAGGCAATGACTTCACTGCATCTTCAAATGCAAGAGTTAGGAAACATCCAGCAACACATCTGACAGAACTACAGTCTTGCAGGTTCAGCTAAAACAAAAAGGAAATATGAAAATTGTCAAAAAAATGACCATAAAAACTTAATGGAAGCACAATCCAGTAAGAGCTATTAAATATAGTTGAGGAGTCCTTGGAGTGGCAATTACTGGAGGTTGTGACTTTTCTGGGAAAGTACTTGTCCTCGGTTCTTATTTTAGGTATCCAGTGTTGAGGGCCATTTCCTTTATTGCTCCAGTTATTTTTGTGCTTTTCTGAAGATTTTGAAAAGACAACACTGACACTGTTTGTTGCTGTCTTTTTTTTTTTTTTTTTTAAATTTCCGCACGTATCACCACATCTACCATGGTGATTGCTGCCCTGTCACTGCAGGCACACTGAATACCACACTCTTTCTCAAAAACGGGATGCCCAGCACTGTAGGTTTAATTCATTCGCCTCCTTTGGCAATAACCATCTTTATCCCTCAGAATAATTGGGAAGTCCCCATTTCTCTCCTCCATTTTGCTACACTGGTCATATTTTATATCCAACTTCTTTATGCTTATCTGGCAAAACTGGTGAAGCAAACCTCACAGACGAGATCTGCCAGTTATGGAGCAGCTTCCCGTCATGACAAACCGAGTTGAATTTCTTTAGCATATTTATTCTTACACATTTTGGGGATTATTTAAAAGAATCCATGCAAGTAGCCATGTCTTTGTACACCTTGCACAGCGTGTTTCCTCCTGTTTGCAGGTAGAATGTAGCCAGAACTCATCTCCTTGCTTCTTGCTGGCTGCTTCCACTCCCCACAGTCTGCAAAAAAGCAGCTTGAGAGACTACCACGGGATTGACTCCAATCAAACTCAGTATTTATTGTGATCCTACTAATTTACTCTGCCAGGAAGGTCAAGTGAGCAGCTTTAGAAGGAGCTGTGTGACAGACGAGCTCTCAGAAAAAAAAAAATCTGTCTGTTGGTGGTGGTGACTTCTGCTGAGTGGAGCCTTGCATCCAATAGAAAGAGAAAATCCCTGAGAGCTGGATTAAATAGAGTGGCAAAATAAGCAAATTAGGTGGTAAAATAAGCAAGTTAGATGTGTTGCACAGCAGAGCCTTCAGCACTTCTTATACCCACACACCAAAACATGTTGACTGCAAAGCCAGAAAGGAGACCTGCAAATTTTTTTCTGAGCTTCTCTGCTAAAAACTAAGGAAAGAGTTCTGGAACTGTGTCCCAGGTGAGTGGAGAGGGTCTGGGTATTTCAGCACAACATGTGCACTCCCTCCTCTGAGCTAACCTGTGGTATGTGAAGTATTAGTGCCCAAGTACAGACTGACCTGAAAATTTTCTTGTCTGATGAACAGAACAGAAATAAATACCACATTTAATGTTATGTAAACTCCTATGCAACTCCCCAGCAGCTATTTTCTCATTTTAAAATTTTTTAGAAATCTGCTATGAACGTAGTAATCAAGTTTATCATATTGTATTTGTCCTTTTTGCATTTCCTGAGGATACAAAAAAAAATGCACCAGCTACCTGACTTAAAAGAGCGAGCCATTCACTTCACCTGCCATGGACAAAGTAAGAAAAGCCTTCTCACACTTTTTTTAGTTTTGAAAGGGATTAACTTTTTTTCACATTGCTGTAAGCAGAGTAGTAGCACTCCCATATTTAATGAAAAGAGCACAAAGAAATATTCAAAAGTCAGACTGAGAACAAGCTCCAGTTTTGACTTTGACTTGACAATCCTGCTCAAGCTAACAGGAAACACAGGAAAACCTTCTCACAAACCTTCTTTTCCTTTGATAAACCTACATATACATAAATATAGAAAAACTTCACCACTGTTCATAGGTGCAGCTTTATGATTCCAAAAGCAGCTGCACACAGACCTTGTGGAGCAGGCATACTCCCTGGAGGACTGAAACAAAATTCCTATGGTGTGATCACAAACTGTCCTGTGCCTCAGAACAACCCCTTTTTGCTGCAGAACTCTTTGTTTCAGCCTTGCCTCCCTCGTTGAGACACTCAGTCATGGGAAAGGGCGATTAAAACCCTCCTCCTAACACACTGGGGGAAGAGTCCTTTCAGTTGCTGCCATGGCTACAAGATATAAGCCAAGGTCATTGTTTGTTATGATTGTAGCTGTGCTGAGCCTGTTTTTTTTTCCTAAAATCGACAGCTGTTGCATATCAGGGAAATTAAATCATGTTCGAGGCAGATATAAAGTGTAGGATTTTTCTAATTCAGGTGAGTCATGCTGATATTTCTGTCCTCTCTGTGGTGCAATCTCTGATCTCCATTAGCACCACACTTTAAATACAGAATAACACACCTAATTGTCCTGCATCAGAAAAAGCGTATCAGAATATGTAATTTCACATTAATATCTTGAAATAAACTGGTAGTACAGAAGTGAGTTAAGTCTGCAGGCTTGCAAACTTCGATGTTTTACAGATGTATTTTCTAAAACTAATGACATTGCTGGCAATCTGTACTTGTGCTTTATGTAAGTAGTATTATCCTCTGAATTAATCAGATTTGTTAGATTTATTCTGCGTGTTTTTAGTATCAGTCACTCACAAACAACTTCAAAAACAAGACCAACAAAGAGACATGGTGTAAAAAATAAGGACCCCTCACTTTGTAACTGCAAGGTTGATTTGGCTATTTTTGTGGATATTTCTAATGTAAAGAAGTTACTTTTAAGTACCTGGACTATATGAAAAACTGTCACATACTTTAAATGAGACCCCTACACTTAGGATAACTTTCATACATGGTGAAACCATATCACAGACTACAAGTAGCTCATCCAAAGCTCTTGTCTTGCATTTTTCAGGCAACAACAGAGGTAAACCTAATTGCTAAAGTAATTTAAAGCAGATCCAAGATTGTTTTACTATGTATGAACTGGAATTATTTCCTGAAGTGACTAAATGCAGGTCAAAATTGCTGCAGCAGTGTAGCAGAGTTTTGATACAGAGCAGAAGCCAAGGCAGCAAACGTGATATGGTGTGATACTGGATAAGAGACTAACTTCTTTGGGGTAGCTTTTCTTAGCAAAACACAGAGAGCTAAAATACAAAAGGCACAACAGGTAATGTTTTGCATTTTATTTACTTTCTGTTTTCAAAAGCCTCTTTTCAAGTGTAGCTCTCTAAAATGAATAACAAGGGTTATGACAGGTATTCATTGCAAAAAGGAAATATTGCCAAGACTTTTATTTCCCAGCAGGAAACTTTCCATACTTCTGTATTTTCCTTTCAAAAATGGTGTAAAACACAGCGCTTTGCATCTCTAGATGAAATATGAGTAGTCTCTAAACATCCACTTCCTTTCAATAAAAAGTTATGCATATACACACATATAATCAAAGCTGCCCTTATCTTCCATTTCATGTGGGCAGCCATGTAATACGTGTTCCTAAATGCATCCATGACCTCAGTTAAACCTTACAGAGCATGCTCCTATTTTCCATAATTTCCTTTCCGACAGAGTTGACATTAAGCCAAGGGAGCAGAAAGAATCCCTATCTTGACGTATAAAGAAATAATTAAGGGCATTACTTTTCTGGGGCCAAATCATCCAGTTTCAGAAAAGCGTATGGAATTAAACACTTCGGAAAGGATCACGGCGCTAATTATCTCTTTGCTTTCAAGCCTTAGCATATTGCAATATTTCTGAATGTAAACAGACTGAAGGTTTGTTAATAGGGAGAATACTGGATGACAAATTCTTGGGTAAAATTATTTACAGGAAGATAGGAAATGAGTCAGGATTCTCAGGAAAAAATAGCTATCTTACAGGCGTCCGAAAAAATGTCCAAAGGGTTTTTTTAGATGGAGAAAGGAAGGGGAAATGTATCAATAGGAGTTACAAATCACAAATTCCTAGCTTCCTTCTTAGCTGCATACCAGCTTTGTATTAAGTTTTGTCTTAAACTTCTAGTACTAGGCACCAATGGGCAAAAGAGAGAGATTGGTTGGCCTTATTCTGTATATTAAAGACTCCTTGGTGCAGGCACCAAATAGAACTTGAATAAGTAATTTGCTCTGCTTCTGCAATTCTTTGGAAATATCAATAGCACTGCACAGGAAAGGTTTCTGAAAGCTGCTTCAGGATCTTTTGATATGCAATGCAGAATGCATTTTCATATGCTAAGCAGAATAACAGAATAATTATTGTGTGGTGTCTATAGCTTTGCATGCTCAGAAGAATCCAAAATGTTCACGGAAAGAATAAGGAAGGTATCAGAGCAAACAATCACTAAGTGACATTATTTAAACTTTGATATTTAAAACAAATGGCTTTCTGGTTGAGAAAAATAAGATTTCAAGAGCGTCATGCAGTACATTCTTTGGGGATGACTTGCCATTTGCATGCAGCAGCACATGAGATGGATGTGGTTCTGCATTCTCAACTCTCTTCCTTGACTTGGTACCAAAAAGTACTAAAGGGTCTGTGAGACCTTTTCTAGGGCCAAACGATGGAAGTTGCATTCTAGTTAGAAATTTGAGGTGGATGAAGGACCGGGGAATACTGTGGTTCTTTTGCTAAGCAATTGAGAATTCTCACTTGTAAAACGTAAGTTTGAAGGTGACACTGAGTGTGGATCTGCTGGAGGGCAGGAGGGCTCTGCAGAGGGCTCTGGACAGGCTGGATCCATGGGATGAGGCCAATGGGGTGAGGTACAACCAGGGGAAGTACTGGGTCCTGCCCTTGGGTCACAACAACCCCCTGCAGCTCCAGGCTGGGGAAAGTGGCTGGAAAGCTGGAAAAGGCCCTGGGGATGCTGGGGACAGCAGCTGGACATGAGCCCAGGGGTGCCCAGGTGGCCAAGAAGGGCAATGGTCCCTGGGCTGTGCCAGCCCTGGTGTGGCAGCAGGAGCAGGGCAGTGACCGTCCCCTGGGCTGGGCACTGCTGAGGCCACACCTCGAGTGCTGGGCACAGCTCTGGGCCCCTCACGAGAAGGAATTGAGGGGCTGGAGCGTGTCCAGAGAAGGGAACGGAGCTGGGGAAGGGTCTGGAGCATCAGGAGCGGCTGAGGGAGCNCACAACTCCCTGACAGGAGGGGGCAGACGGGGGGCGTGGGGGGGATGTGGGGTCGGGCTCTGCTCCTAGGGAACAGGGACAGAACAAGGAAATGGCCTCAAGTTGCACCAGGTGAACTTTAGATTGGAATTTAGGAACATTTTCTTCACCCAAAGGGTGGTCAGGCATTGGAACAGGCTGCCCAGGGAAGTGGGTGAGTCACCATCCCTGGAGGGATTTGAAAAATGTGTAGATGTGGCACTTGGGGACATGGTTTAGCGCTGGACTTGACAGCGCTGGGCCCATGATTGGACTCAATGTCCTTAAGGGTTTTTTCCAACCTAACTGATTCAGTGATTCCAAGAACATGAACCTAGGGACAAAGGGCTCGTTTTTCCAGGTAGTCTGATTCAGTTTAAAAAAACCACATTGGTTCAAACAGGCAAGTTTTACTGACACAGTGGCAGTAGGGTTGTTACTGCCTTAAGAAAAGTCAGTCAGGATCTCTGTGTAGAGAGCAGCTGCTTCCAAGGCCTTTTCCAGATTTGGAAGACAGAAGCAGGTGTGGGTATTTTTCAACTAAACTGCTGTCATTTGCTTTAAAAATTAACCCTTTAAGATTACTCAGATCCAGACTGACATTTTTATTTTCATTTTAGAAGGTCGACTTATAGCTAACTCCACAACCCACAAAACCATTCAATTGGAGAACATCTCCTTAAGAGACCACCAACTTCCACAATTCTAAATCATTACTCTCAAGCTCTTTTTAAAGGTGGTGATTCCTTGGAAAAAGAACTACATGTCAATCAAATCTCACTGACTGAGGCCTTTTTTGTATAGTACCCATAACTTAGTTTATTTTAATCCTCAGGTACACATATTTCAGCAGTTAAAAAGGCATGCCAAAAAAGCTTTAAAGAACAATAAATTTCCATATATGAAGAAAAAGCATATGCAGATGATTAATCCAGTTTGATTGCGGTTTTTGGTTGGTTTTGTTGGTTTTTTTGGTTGGTTGGGTGGGTGGGTTATTTTTAACACAGGCATGCTTTGGTTAAATTGTTATGATTATATTTGCTGCTGCTCCCCAAAATGCATGTTTAAATTCAGCACTGCTCCTGCATAAAAATCCCTCCAACTCTGACTGTAACAGACACATCTTCCATTGTGTGATGGTCCTAGGTTATGATTTGGCAAAACAGGCAGAAAATTACCTAATTGGTTCTCTGTATTCAGGTTATTTCAGTCTTTCCAAAACTGAACAAAAGTATTTTAGGTATGTAACTTATATTTTAGGTTGTCTGTGTTCCTTTGTAAACATGATTCATTGAAAAGAAATATTTAGAGTATTTTTATAGAGAACAGCTCAATCCCTTCTTTTGCAGTTCCCAGAATGGGTGATTATCACAAAATGAATAGTGAGACAGTAATGTTCAGTAATCACTTGCATTATTTACTGTCCATCACTGATATAACATTTTACACACAGAAAAATTAATTTTCTCCTAGATTTTCCTCTAGTACTCTCATGATTTTAAGACTTCTTCCAATATGATTTCAATATGAATTTTTAATATGATTTCATCACTCTCCAAGGTCCTCTGTCTATTTGCTTTTGCTAGTTTTTTAAATGTCTATTTCATTTTTGGGTACTTACTACCTTATTTCAAAATCATGAAAATTATTTAAGATATATTTGTATCTATGTCTGGATGTAAACGCAAGTGTGTGGAACCAAAGCCCTGGTCTCTGAAATATCTATTTAAGGCAAGTATTTCATAAGTTCTCCTTCTTAAACTAATGTCATGGATTACACTGTTCTTTCAGCCATGCAGCTGAAACAACAATAGGTCTCATTAATTAATTAATGAGAAGGATAAGAAAGAAATGAACCACCTTATCACAAATGCATTCAACAGTTTAGTCATAATAAGGTGCTCCTATCGCCATGTGACCTTTCAGGATACAGGGTTGGGCAACACGAGGACAGCTTTCTTTATAAAGGTCAGATGCTGTTGAAATTTCTCTTCCACACAGAATAGAATTTATTTTACCCTCCAAGTTCTCACAAGGTGAAACCTGTCTACCAGATTCAGTTCAAATATCTGATTCTAAGGTTCTGGTGTTCTCAGATTTTTGGCTTTTTAGCTAAGAAAATCTACAAAGATTAGAACAATTTCCCTAAAGCTCCTCTGAAATGGAGTAATTTTCATCTATGATGATATTTCAGTCTTAATTTTTGTAAGTGCCAGATTTCTCCTTTCACCTTTGAATCAAGAGCATGTTCTGTTTTACCAGTTTGATTTAAAAGCTAGGAAGTTGTTCAAGACAGCTGAACACACCAAAACCTGCATACAGCTTAAATATGGTGGTGAGGAGGGAGGACAGCTACATGATAGTTTTACTGACATGAATAAAGTTATTTGAATCATCTTCGCTTATACCAATAGGGATTTTTTCAATATTATAGCAGCATTTCAGGACCTTAAGGAGAAATATTGAGTTCTTGTTCTGTTACTACAAACACAATAAAAACCAGACTGACTTCTGGTCTCACCTGAGACAACAGGAAAACCATGAAGAGAACATGGAAAGTCACAGATAAAATGTGATATCTAGTTGTTATATAGCCAGCTGTTAATTATCTTAATGTGTTTATATATTTCTTATTAGTTTTCTTGTTATTTATTTCCCTTTATATATGGTTATATATCTTGTGTCCATCTATAATAAGCATGTCTAAGCAGACTTTACCAGTATAACAACCTGCACAGAACTGTCAAAGAAACTAACCTGTTTTCCAGATAACTAATTTAAAGATCCATATCCATGCTTGTCAAAAAAAAAAAAAAAAAAAAAAAAAAAACACGGGAACGTTC
>VZTJ01006673.1:256495-286320 GCA_013397795.1 Orthonyx spaldingii
AAAAAAAAAGCCTGGGAACATTGAGAACAGGTTTAAAAGCTTGTCTTACTAAAAGTAGTACTGTATGAGTTCTGTAGCATCCATTATCAGTTAACTCTCACATTACTGCAGAGGTTGACTGGAGCATGACAATTTCATTTCTCATGAAAGGTAAACCAGACAGACCAGTGCAGTTGGCAAAAATTACAAAAATTAGAAGAAGTGAAAATCCCTCAGGGTCATCTTGGCCTTCCGCCTTTTAAGGAGAAAGTGAGTCCAGCAACATAAATTTTCCGCAAAATTAGGACTGCAAAATAAGGGAATCTATGAATCACAGAACTTGTAGCTTAACCTCTTATTATGCTTGCATTTTCCCTCAGGACTGCAAGGCATTGTGCTTCTGGAATTAGGATACTAGACTCAAAAAAGAAAATGAGATATTCTTCCTGACCTCCTGCTCAGGAAGTTACTAGAATGGTATTTATTTTCAGTGACTAAACCCTGGGTTAACCATGCCCCAGATTAGCAGAGCAAATCACCTCTCCCAGTTGAAAATGTTTTGCTTTCAGCCTGTAAATAACCAAGCACATTTTTCAACACATGAGAACCTTCAATTGCAGTAATTAATTCATGAGACATCGCAGTTGAAGAAAACGTGTCCTGTTGATTAAATTCTTGGATGGGAATCAATGGCTTCGTTGCTCGGACGTATTAAATTTCTAAATATCATCACTGTGTGTTCCATCACAGGGAGCACAATGGATTACACGCGTTTGAGTGAGAGGCACCCAGCATCCAGTCACTGGGAATTAACCCACGGTGCTCCCTGAATCTGGCAGCACTGCAAGAGAGGCAGAGACTCACAGCTGACACACAGTCTGACCTCTCTTTCACGTAGCACGAGATGGAGACGACGGGCTGCGTGTTCCTCTGGTTTTAGAATTTGTGCTGCTGTGACAAACTGACAGGCAGGATGATCTGACCCACAGGAGCAAACAGGGAGTTGTGGTTTCTGTAGTTCTAGAGGAATTGGATGGTTTTGACAAAAACTTTTTACACTGACAAATGGGAGATTTTTGAAGTTTGTCGGGAAATGAGTTGTCAATTATATTTTCCTTCTCTCTTTTCTTTCCCCTCTCTCATCCCACTACGCTCTTCCTCCCACTGAAGACAACATATTATTTAGAACTTGTTTTTCCTGTTTCCATTTGAATCCTTTTCAAAGTGAGGGAAGTTTGGTAAAAGAAATATATTACTTGTATTATTTTCCTTCAATTTTCACATTTTTATAGCTTGACAGTGACCTCCTCTGTCACACTGAGCTGGACATTCATTATATTTCCTGAATATATGCATATATGCAAATTATTTCAGTGGACTTATTTGGATATGAGTAGGGGTTTCTTGAGGGTCTTTGGTGATCATTTGGGAACATCCCATTCCCCAGATTTCCCTTTTATGGTTCCAGATCTTCTAATGAATCTTTTCTCCTTGAGAATATCTTGAGTATGTTGTCAGGTCGAGATGTACTTCTGTTATCATTTTTTGCTCTGACACACAATCCTGGTTCTCAAAACTAAGAAGTCTGCTAGTACATTTTATCACATATTAATCACTGATATAGGTATCAAAAATTATTGTGCTAAAGTTAAAAGAATCTTCCACCATCTTCCTCCACTGCTGCATAGACTCCTTCTTAAAGAACTAGTTGGGTAACAATATCGACTTTTTTTTTTTAATGAGTTCCTTGGTTTTGCTTTTTTTTCCCTCTACCTTGTTTTTATCTAAAACTTATTTGCCTCATGTTCTGTTCCTGCTTTCAGTGATTTTCTTCTAAATTTTGGTTCTGTAAGGAGAAAAAAAACCCCAAAACTTCTGAAACAAAGCTGAAATTGGTCAATAATTACCATTCAGTAAATATATCTGGCTCACTGTACAAATGTAGCACCTACTTCTGTCCCATTTGGTATAAGGTTGGTGACAGAAATGTTGTTTCGTTTATTCTGGAAATGGCTCAAATTACCAAGCAGGAGTCTCCAGGCTCCTGAACTGTTCTCCAGAATGTCCTCCCATGGTCAAAGTACAGATCTTGTTATCAGGTCTTCTTCCACCCCATGATGCGTACAGCACATGGCTTGTCCCAAGCAGTAGCACTTCCTTAAAAATGGGGGCATATCCTCCCCTGAGACAATCCACAGTGTACCTTTTTTTTAACTGTTTTTGTGGCAGGATTAGGAAAGCAAAGAAAACGTTATATGTTTCCTAAAATTTTTAAAATTTTCTCTCCAAAAACTGCCATTTCTATGACATTCTACACAGATTTCCACTTCCAGGGCCAGAAAAAGTTCTTTTACTTGGCGTTATTTAGTATTTTGAGTAGACACATAATTAAAAATCTTCTTTCTCTAACAAAGGAGGAGCTGGAATCCTGATGTTCAGAATGTGCCAGAGTGTTGAAAAGATAAATAGTGCTGCTCCATTAACATCTTAATGAACTTAACAGAAAAGCCCATCAGATGTCTTAAACTCATGTTTCGCACATGCCGAACAGTCTTGTGTTTCTTTTACATTCCTTTGAAGTCCTTACATGCAGAAGACCATCACAGGATTTTGTTTCTAACCTCAAATATTGAGAGCAGTTGCACATCAGACTCCAAGCATGGTGCTGACTGCTGATATATGGCAAACCAGAGAGAAAACAAAGTGCCAGGCCCTTGTCATGAACATCACCTGTCTCAAACACTGTCAGTCACCAGCTTTTTGAACACCTGATTTCCCTGCAGACATGGCAATGAGAAGGAGGAAAGGGAGCTGGGGAAGGACAGAAAGATTTCAAGGCAAAAGCTCAAAAAACAAACCACAATTTCCTTCCAGCCCAGGGAGTACACCAGAAACGTCCCAGCCTGAAACAAAGGAGAGGGAGGAAGGGTGAGGTTGAATTCTGTGTTTTACAGTCTATCTCAATTCCACATGAGCATTTATTATAGATCTGGTCTGGAACATCGCTATTTCTGCATCAGTATGGAAGAGATCAACTTGTTTTGGCATTTGCTTCACAAAATAGTTTTGCAGTTTCACAGGTACACTCTGAGATGAACCATTTCCAAGGTCCTTATAGTCTGTGAGACATATGACAACTATGAAGGAACACAATTTTCAACCAAACCCTTTTGGCAGTTATTTTCAAAATACCTTAAAAGACTGAGTGGAAATTTAACTCAAGTTTTCAAAAATTCCTGCATTGGAATTTCAAGAATTGAATTCCAAATTTTGTAACCCTGTCAGACTCACCGTTTAATGAGATGAAGGCATTTAATTTTTCCCAGTTCAGGTGGGGCAATTATCTCTAGGGTGATGATAAAGAAATTACTCCTCTGTGATGTCATCTTACCACAGCTTAGAAGGCTAAAAACATTTTATGGAAATTTTATCTCATAACACCAAGTCATGGATCCTGGGAATATTAATACTGTGGATTTGCATTTTTGTTGACACAACATCCCATGGGTCAGGGTTGAGAGCCATAAACATTATTACTGCCCAGGGCAGACTGGAAGCTGCAGACAGGGTTTTTCAGGGAGAACCTCCCGTTGAGTCACCAGGTGTGGAAGGGACCCCCTGGATTTCTAAATTCCTTCTCAGACAGGAGCCTGGGTGTGTCTGGATTCAATCCCAGCCCCAGACTCAGCCAACAATTTATGTCTAAATGATTGTATAGGTGTAATTGAACTTTAGGACTAAGGATGGCAAACCAGACATATTTATATAAAACTAAGTCATTTATTATAGTTGCCAGATGAAGAATTGTTTGCACCTGGTGGGTAAATACAATGCTTATTCTTCAAAAACCACTGGTCTATGGAACCACACAATGCTCGTTCTGTAGGAAGAAGAAATGGAAAGCCACCAGCCCAATTGTGCCACGTTTTACCAGTTCACCAGGCAGTCAGGTATGGCTTTGGGGTCACCAACGTTCAGGGACCACCACAGAGACCCCCAGGACAGAAGAATGCATGAGCAGAGGGGAGGGAACAGCTCCCTGTTAATGATTTCAGGAGAATTATTATCATTTGTATGTTTTTCCTGGGAAAACCTATGAATATGTATGTAAAATATAGAGTATAAACAGGTGCTTTTTTGTACTCAGCAGGCTCAATATTTCTGAGGGGATTTCATGCATCTGAATAAAGAATGTCAGCTTCTAAATTTTACATTGGTGTTAAGGAGTTTTTATTTTTACCTATTTTTGGTAACATGATAACGATTGGACCAAAAGGTCTTAATCAGAACTCTTCACTACACAGTACAGGTAGCTATAACTACTGCATAGCATGGTGCGCTATTTTTGAAGCAATATCGAAGCAATTGTACTAAAGCTGGAAAAATCAGTTTTTCAGTAGAGGTTGCTGTTGCTCATCCACACCAAGGCAGGGGTGAATCTCTCTCTCGGCCTCAAGAGATAACCTGGAGGGGAGTCCCCTCTCCAGGGAGGAATCTCCACAGGAACCCCAAGAAGAAGTGTGTGACAATATCCTGCCTTTAAAAAGTGGAACTGGGCTTTTATAGTATCAGGTGATGGACTGTCAGTCAGATGTCCCCGGGGCAGCTCAGCAGCCTTAGATAAGTTATCAGTAGTATCACTTGTTGGTTCCTTCATCGGGTACTTCACCACGCCTGCCACATCTTCACCTCACTCTCAGGATGTTTGACTTTTGCCAGTGATGAGTCGGGCTGGTCTCGGCATTATTTAACACTGAAAACACCCAGACACCTTTTTCTCATTCACAGGGTATTGTGGAGTTGTTTTACCCTCATTCCAGGCAGAGCATGCTGCTGCAATTACTCCTCACTCCCTTTTTTCCTCTGGAGCACCTGAAGTGCTGGGTGTGGGTTGGAAGATTTCTCAGATGGTTTTCCCCCTCTCATTCTGATTATATGGATGGAGAAGTATTTACTGAGGAGTTGTTTGGTTTGTTGTTTTTTGGGTTTTTTTGAAAAGGTCTGTATGGGCTGCGAGCAACATTTCCACCTTCAGAAAGCTCAGCTAACTGGAGTGCTGGGATTCTGGGACAAGAAACAGTGCTGATTAATTACTTACAATGCTGTTGTCAATGTGCAAACAAGCTTTCCAACTGAAAACTGTCATACCAGGAAGCTGCTTGGCAGAATAGGAAATGGTATCTTGAGGACACTTGTGCTGCTTAAGGTAAAGCAAGCGTTGTAAGGCACAATAGAGACTTTGAAAAGCAGCATTGGCTTGTTGTGATTATAATTCATATTTATGTCACTTCAGTTGTCACAGACTCAGAAAAGCCTTACAAACTTGAGTCATCCTGGATGACATCCAAACCTCCTACATACAAACTGTAAAAAATGGTCTTTTTAAAGTATATATCTCAAATATCCTACCCATCTTCTGGAGTGACTGTTTGATATTCTGTTGTCTTTGTGTTGTAAGAGCCTTATGCATGGCAAATAACATATAATTTCTTACTGTTTTCCTAGTAAGACCTTAAAAGCCTTGAAACAGGTAGGAGTCAGCTTCCTAATAACACACACTGCTGAGAAAACTAAGAAATTATTAGGAAGTCACTGCTATTCTGGTACATGGTGCATTACTCAGATATTCCTGTAGACTGGAATTCAACTTTTTATATAAGCACTGAGTGAATATGAATGAAATATTCTCAAAGTACATAAAACATCCCAGATCTGCCATCGAACACTGGACTTCCTGGGCAATTTCCCACCAATGACTCCACATGAAAATTGGGAACCAGAAGCAAGTTAAACACTGAGAACCCTAAGAGCCCTCAGTATTAACATTTTAACAGCTGTAGCAAATGTTGAACAATACTAAAAAGGCACAATTTAGTTTTTGGATCAAAGCTGGAGGACTATGTTTTGCTATGTCTCTGCCATTCTTGGGAACACCGCTTTACTGATGTTTTTTAAAGTCAGAAACAGATGCTTTTCTTGTTTCCCTGGTGCACATCAAGGATGATAAACCTGTCACTGGAAATCATTTGAGATTTGACCTATGCCGGACCAAACAGGGTGAGCTTTATACCCCTTTCTGCTCCCTCATCAGGTACCACTCGCTGCCAGCCCAGCTTGCCACTAAGGGAGTTTGGGTTGTTTAAACATCATGAAGCTTGTATTTGTTTTGTTCACGTTCAGAGGGTGTTGTGTGTTCAAATGAAATACAGAACCTTGGTAAAACTCTAAAATCCAACCTTATCAGCAGTGTACCAATTTTCTCACGTTGTTTCTGGATCTTCAAACTCTGAATAAAATGTGATTTTATAGTATCTGACATACAACTGAGCTCCACAGCAGCTTACGAGCTGCTGGATTCTTTAAAAATTATGCTGGCAAATATTTAAGTGGGGAAAGTGTCCTTTTTAGAAACTTGTTTACTCACCTACTACATTGTCATAATCTCCCTTTTAATTGCTGTATATTTATTGAATTCTGACAAAGAGTTGCAAAACATGCCTCTGGTGATTGCATACCTTCAAATATATTTAGATAGCACTTGCCTTAAGCAATCGGTGCTGTGAAAGCAATCCTTATGTAAAAGGGGTGAAAAAGCCCTGTAAACTAAAGAGGAGACAATGTTCTGTCATCTTCAGAAGCACCCAGTCAGTCAAACAATAACACCAAGCATGCTAAAACAGTGGAAAAACCCCAAGCATTACATGTCAGCATTCCAGTATCTTTCACAAATGGTTCTTGCAGCTTTGTGACAAGAAGACACAAGACATCAATCTTCTCCCTATCTGCAACAATAAAATCATATGCCACTTGGGACATGTAATTTATTTTTTCTGTCTCAAATGCAGGAAATGTTTTCTCATGCACTAAAATGCTCTGAAATACACATGGAACAGTGGTGTGTCAGTGAAAAACCTCATTAGGATACACTGGGATAGTATCATAATAGTGACAAGTGAGGAGCAAGGTATGCCAGGGTAGATTCTCTGTTGTATTTAGACATCTGGAAAAATGATTTGCACAGAGTGCTCTGTCATCTAAGCAGCTGAGTCGGTTGCCTTAATGGGTCATCATTCTTTTTTTTCTACGAGGTCACCAGCATTCACAGATCACCCTGATGTAACAATTAGTATTGGCACCTGGTTCCCTCTGACAGTCGAAGGCATGGAGGAGATGCCAGTTATGCCAAGAGGGACAGAATGAGGGGAAGGAGTGCAACACAAATTATAACTCAGGGAAAAGGCGGTGGAAGTCACTGATATGATTAAACCAAAGAATTCCTCAACAAAAGAATGTTCAGCTACCTGTTTCTATCACAAGTATTTGTTGTGACATTGGTGTGTCTCAAAAACGGATGGCTTCCAGTGCATGGCGGATTCTGCCTGAAAAACCCATTAAATAACAATATTAGAAAGTGTGTGACTGGCTGCCCAGCAATTCAAACATGCGTCCTCCTCTCCGCGTGCCTGCACTGCCTCTTGTTTGAATTCAGTAATGAAGCAGATTAAAGCTGTCAGTTACATACAAGGGTTAAGAACTCCAAAAGGATTTATGATCTCTGTGCAGTCTCCAGGGAGAATAAGCAGACTGCTCCCTGCCAAAACACTCCTAAGCTGCCCTGCAGTGAGAAGCATTACAGGAAAAGTACCAGTTAGACAGGGGGAGGGGGAAGAGCTAAGGAATAGGGAAATGCAGTTGTCAGCATCTTACCTGCTGTGTCTATTCCCCATTCTTACTTCAGAGTACTTCCTCTTTTCTTTCAAGAAATATATTTAAATTGACTCATATTTAATGCAAAGTTTAATTAATTCAAGTTACGGAGTACTAGTACATCTTCTGCTGCATATAGAAGCTTCCTTAGAATAATGAACTTAAGGAACTCAGAAATAATGAACTGCTAAGAATAGTGAACTACTAATGAAGATGGCTCCTTTCTCAATTTGCTTATTCATTGCTTGAGCCAATATTAATAGTTTACAACTGATGAATGAGACAATTATTATTGTTCTAGCACTGTCCTAGAGAATAGTGCTTATCAAACTATAATGAAAGGTTACAGTATTTCAGTATCTGAAAATCTGAAATATAATTTGCTTTCAGCCCCTCTCATCTAGGTATGAATAAAAGAAAACCTTCTGGAATTATCATGGTCCAATCTCTTGTCAAAATATAATCATATCATCTGCCCCTGCCTTTTGCACAAATTTACCAGTCAGCAGAGGTCTTTCAATCACTAATTTCTCAAAGTCATTGTGAAGGGGTTGTCGAGAGGACAGAAACCCCAGATGAGGAAAAAAATCTGCGATTTGACTGCAGATCTGCAGCTGAGGCCAACTGCTTATGAGCCACAGCTGTGTGAAGCCTCCAGCTGGAAGAACACGCATCTCTGTAAATATCAAAACCATGCCTTAACCATAGTTCACCTCGCTGAGCAGTCCACATTTCCACAGCTGCATCAGACTGTGGCAAAGGTGATGATAAAGGTTTACAAGAGCTTAAGCTCACCCACACGCTTAATCACGCGATTCGCGTAGTTTGGGTTGACATTTTGAAAACTGCCCAGTTGGCATCAGATCTGCTGCACAGGAGCACACTCAGTAAGGGTCAACCCAACCTTGAACGTGGAGGGGGAGGGTTGTTTTTCATTGCACAGCTTTTCCCCGTTAGTGATGAAGAGGCAGAGTTCTGTCAGCCCCAAAAAGAGAGGAAAACAAGGCAAAGGGAGGGTTCCACTATCTGGCACGGGGAAGGGCCATGACGACTGCACCTGAGTAGCCTTTTCAAGCATAGTGTTGCATGTCCTCACTTGTGTAGCAATTTATATCTTGTTTGCATAAGGTGTGTGAATGAGATGCATCTTTCCTGTGAAATGGGAGCATTTCTGAACAGTTATGTAATAAAGGTATTAGCGTGCCTGTCTGCATGGATAATGCCAAAGGAAAGGGAGAATTGTGGCTGAAACTGGAGGAAAAATTAAAAGGCTTAAAGCTTCTCTATGACTCCAAATCAAATTTCTGTACATCTTTAGTCAACACCTTTCCACACCATAAAACATCACGCAATAGGGAATGCAGTGGGGTGCAAGCTGTGCACAAACAACTTAACTGTGGCTCTGAGCCCCAAGTACTGCTAAAACTGGGTAAGCAGGGTAAGAATTTGTTACCTGTGTACATTAGATTGACTCCAAAACACACATTCTTAGAGTATCCTCAGTGTGAAGTAATTTTCTTATAATTTCACTGGGTGTTTTAATCAAATGAGCATCCCTATGTAATAATTCATGCAAGAAAAAAACCCCAGCATATCACTTAGAGATGCAGTTCTACCTGAACTGTGCAATTTGGCACAGTTTGGGTTAAATTGTCTTCCAGAATGACTCATTGAACCTGGATCATTACATTGGAAAAGAGCTCTTCTGGAAGGAAATTAATGAGCTGAAGGTACAATCTAGCAAGACCCAGGATACCAGTATCAGTTCCAAGCAAATAGGCGGTTTCTTTATGGAACACGTGTATTTTTGGATAGCACTAAGACAGTGCCATAAGGAACTGTAGGAGGAGAGCAGATTACAAGCCAGGATCTCAGAAAAAGTCAGAGGCAGGAAACAAGCAGAAGAAGCTGTGGGGAGCCTGTCTAGATCCAAAAGTCTCTTTGGAAAGACTGAAGTTAGAGACTGAGAAGATACAGAAAGACAAGTTAATATATCTTCAAATTACATAATGCTTCTGTTGTTATCCCCATCCCTTCCATGTCAGAGCTAACAACTTCACAAATCTCATGACTCTTTTTTTGTCAGGAAATGAACTGGAGCAATACTCCAGCATCCCCTTCTCCCTTTTAGTTCCAGTGTTGAGCTCCTGTGTCAGTCTTGTCACTTCAACACCTGACTTGTCCCTTTCCCAGGCAATGCAGGACATTTTAGCCTTGTGTGAATGCCTTTGCAGCATGGTTCCTCCTCCATGTGGCCCAGAAGTCCCAGGCAGATGGCTGATAGCAGTTCACTGCATTTTGTCTCTAGCCACTCGCTGAATATGGAAAAATTGAAACCAAGAACAAACACAGTAAAGCAACCACAGAATTATCAGGAATGCAGTTTCTTCCAGCACTCCACTGTTACACACTAAAATCAATGTAAAACAAGAAAAAAAAATTAATATTTCTTGTTTCCTCAAGTCTTAGGATTTGATGTTTTGCTTAAGTTCAGCAGTAGTCTCATAGGCAGGTGACAAATTCTGACAAATAATCCCTGTAATCCCTGACAAATTCTTTCGAAGTTTTCCTGTTCTGGAGTATGTAGGTTTTTTGGGATTTCTCTCAACTAATGTTACCTGTTTGAAAGGTAGATGTCTTCCATAAAATCTAGGTGCCTTCTCCAATGGAAAGACAGGCGCTTTCCATCTATCTTACATTTCTATCTTCAGGTGGCTGAATCATCCATTGGAGATGCTTATCTCTCTCTATTAGTGCACTGTCAGAATAGGCAGGTAATTTAAACTTGATGTTTAAATTTAGATGGCTAAAATTCAAATAAATTAGGCTGTTAGTAAATAGATTAAAAAAACATTGTGGACAAACACTATTAAAGATATTTATCATTAACTACACTAATGTCCAGAAGATGTTCACAGCACATGGACTAGATCTTTTTCTTTTTTCTGTTCAATATTAGGACAATTCTGCTTATGTTGGCAAGAGTTAGAAAGGGGAATGTAATCATTTTTAAATCAAAGCCCTGTTTAATGGCAGTGCTCCATTTCAGATACATGTGATTTAGTTTTCCTATGTTGAGTTCTGATACTACATTCCCATGTTCCTATGTTTCTATCCTAGGATGTTATGTTGAATATGCTGAATTCTGATACTCCGCTGAAATGTACAGGAGCCTTGACTATCATAGGAAAAACAGTTCCTAGATATCTTTATTTGACTTTGCAGGATCAGGGGATGCTTTTGAAATCTCTGATACGAATGGTAATTCGAGGTGACCCCCAAAGACACCAGCAAACCTAGAAAAAAAGCCTACTTATTCTCAATCTGCTGTTGCAAATATGGTTTGGGGTACTTTTTTCTGGTTTCTAGGATTAGCTTGCTACCACAAAATTGGAGAATTATAATCACAGAAGACCAGTGTCTTGTGCAGTGTGTATTCAAGGGAGCCCTAATTGCATGCATGAAACTCCCAGAGGCATCCATCACACATTATTGTAACACTTTGTTAACTCCCCTACTTCACACATTTTCTCTTTTTTCCCCCCTTTTTTCTCCCCCTGTGAATCATTAACTGAAAGCATTCTTTTCTTACCAATAACAGAAAAAAGCAAACATTATTTGATCATGACTTTGACTCATGACCTTGTCTAGGCAGCAAAGCAAAATCTTGGGGCTACCCAACTAAAAATGCGGACTCAAGGAACAGAAAACTTCAGAGAGCCAGCAAGCCTCCCCAGAGGGTGGCTGGCAGGTGAAAAGGGTGAGGAAGAGCCTCGGCAGTGAACTGTGGCCTTTCATTCCATCACAAAACATGTGCTCGACACAGGTTTATCCACTTTTTAAAGGGCAGGAGCAAGAGCAAAGCTGGTTCCTTGTGCACAGCTCTTCCACGGAGAGCAGCAATGTTTTTACTCTGGCACCTGGGAGAAAGCTTCCATCACTTGATCCCTGCACAGAGAGAAGCACTGCAGCACTCAGGAAACGCCTGCCTTCACCAAGTTTTGCTTGTTTGTGTTATTGGCAGCTACCTGCCATCTTGCTACAAAGTGACTTCATCTGAGAAACTTGCAACCCCTTACAGCCAAGCATCAAAGAATGCAGACAGTAAGGCAGAGAGGGCAGAAGTTTAATATTTACTTAGTGTTTTAAAACAGAGCATCTATTCCAACACACATAGGGGTTTAGATGCTGTGGAAAAGGCAGAGCTCTCGTCTGAGGAGCAGTGCACCAGCTATTCTTATCCAGTAGCTTTCCCTCTTCTGCTTTTGAGCTTTACTGAGATTTCACAAGCAATTCTGTTTCCACGTCAATTTACACATTGCCATGTCCTTGTCAGAGTAATTTTTTGTAATTTTTTTTTTTGTTTTGGAACATTACTGAGAGGAGAGATAATTGGAGGATGTGCGTAACTTCAAACACTTGCAGATTTGCATAAACTGTAATAGTTTCTTGTTTATGTTTCCCATGACTTACAGAATTGGGCAACAGGCCCAAATCAATACAGTTAAGTATATGCACTGTGTAAATATGGCCACATCCCACAGAGAAGCATTAAGTGGGAGGGGACTGGACACTGGGCAGTTTTTTGTTGATGTTTTGTACATCAGTACATCCTGTAAAAAGGATAATTATGTATGTAGCACTCTAATGGCCTGCTTTTCAGAAGCTAGAATACTAACATTTAGTAGGTTCCTAATTGTATTTAATCTGTTTAAGTACATGTTTAGTCTTTTATTATTCAAAATCCTGGCAACAGGTATTCAGACACTGCTTCCTAAATCTATGCCTTTATGTTCCAGGTTGTAGCTCAGAATAACCAAAACCCAAAGTACCAGTTTGGACACTGGCATTTTGATATTTCTTTTGGAGCTAAGGTTCCTACACAGTACTTAGAAAAGCTGTTTCTCAAAGGAATGGCCTTTTAGGAGATAAAGTGAGCACAAGCTTGAAATAAAAGCTTAGGAGAGGAGCTTGTGACTAATCTGATTCAGCCAGCTGATAGGCATGTCTCTTTCTCCAGATAATCAGCCTTCAATCCTTTCCTGGTGGTAGTAATCATTCAAGAAGCTTAGTTTGGACCTGCTAAACCCCTGTACTTGTCAGTCACTTGCACTGGCTTCCTCTAGTGTATTCCTTAAATTCCAAGTGTTCTCTGCACCAGTCCTCTGCTGTCTCTCACTGTTATGGATCTGTCTTCCCCGATGACTGTTAAGTAATAGTTATCAGGCATGTTGTAAGAGAGCCAACGATAAGGAAAGGCTGCCTGGGGCTCATGCTGTGAATATTTCAGCTGTGGCACCCACAGCAGTCTACCTCACATGTGGCTAGACTGAAAACTCCCGGGCAGTCCTAATCCTAACCTTGGTAACAAGGTTGTCGTGACACCCAGCTCCACAGCCAGCAACATCCAGTCCAGCCAGCACCCAGACTAAATCCACTGGAAGCTCGTGTCATCTGCCTTTGACCCCACAAAGCTCTTTTCTTTTGGTCTCTCCATATGTTTTCTGGGGTCCAACCTTTGTGAATTCTTTGAGAGGTGGTTCATAACACCAGGAAGGCTGATTTAATGAATTCTGCCTTTTCAGTCTAACTAAACAATCCACTTTGGGGGCCTTGGGACATTTGAAGTTGGGTTTTCCATAATGTTTTAGTCCTGGGCAGGTGCACTGTGGTTTCTAAATATGAAAAGGTAGAAAGAAGCATGGTAGAGGACAGTCATCTAAGTAATTCCAAGGTTTTGTGCTGGACCAAGATGGGAAAAACCCCCATGAAATTGCTCTCATAACTCGCATGTCAGCCTGTCATCATCTATTTATTAATTTTTTGCTTCAGTAATGACTACAGAGTAAGCATGAACAGGTCCTTGCTTATCATTGCATAAAATTAAATATGTAGAAATATATATTGTTGCTTTTTTTAGTGCTTTATATCTAAAGTGTATTTGGAGCCTCTCAGAGCTACATGATGTCCTGCTTGCAGCCAGACAGCTAGTAAGAGGATCAAGCATTCTGTACTGTGCAAAACTGACATTCTGAGAACATTGCACCTCCTAAACAGTAGCTTGAAAGCAATTTACCAGAGTACAAACCTGCATATCATCAAACAAGAAAGATCTTACTTGTTAACGTGGAAGTGATAGGAAGATTGGGACACACTCTAAATGACCAGAATCATTCTATTTAACATACACCATCTTAATCCTAGTAACCTCTTAAGTTTAATAATGCTCTGCAGCACCTTATGTGATATGATGCTTCAGATCCACCTTGTTCACATCAACACTTGAATGATCATCTTGGGAAGGGTCCCTGCAACAGGATTAAAAAACCTTTTCACTGCTGCTCAGGCAAATTGTCAAAATACTTCCTTCTGCTTCTGCTTCACCTATCAGTGTGTAGGGCTGATAGAGGCTTTGGGGTGGCCCTCCCCATATGTAGGGGGTGAGAATGGACACCTGGTTGCTTCCAAAGCAAAGAATCACAGGCACAGAAATTATGATCCTGGCAAAAGTCTGCCAGGGAACGAGCTGACCAAGCGGGCAAGGCTCTAAGAACATTTTATTGTCAATACTGCTATCAAAATATGAGTGTTGTTTCCAACTCCCCTGCTACTGGGCATCTCCTGGATAGTTTAGTACCCTCAGTATTGTTACACACACAACTCTGTGAGATCTCAGCCTAAGGGACATTCTTTTGTCTCCCTCTGTAAATATTTAATTACTAGCTACAGCGTAACATCCAGTTGACATAAGCATGCACACATCCTGGTGTCTACATTTCCATTACCTTACAGTCACACAACATTTGTGTCCATCATGCTATGTTAGAAGTCATTTAAACATTTTTCATCATATAAAAATCACTGTGCAACATATTGGGTATTTTCACAAAGGTATGCAAAAATCCATACAATCATAAACAGACAGTGTCTGCTAATTAAAATTCAATTTAATAATATCGTTAATGTATTGATATGCATAAGAAAAATACTTTGAAAAATCCTCTTGAAAATCAGTGATCCATTTTATAAAAATTGGACTTAGCCAAAAGATATTCCTGCATTTCGAAATATAACAATGCTAAATATAACAACTTACACTGCATTGCAACTCTAAGCTCTACTGATAAGATTTTATCAAGACATGTCAAGTAAATTGTTCATATCTGGATCACAGCAATACAGCAAATCTAACCCAGGATTCAAAACACAGCAGAATGCATATAAAATCTCAACAATTCTGCCTGAGAGATATTAGTAAGGAAGTGGTTTGTTTGGATGTGAGATAGCTTATTCCATTTTTAACATTTTCAGTAGAAAACAAGTAAACTCAGCACTTAAAGGTGAAAAGAAATGTGAAAGCACTTATCATTTCATGAATGTGTGGAGAAGATGGTACTATCTTTGGTTTTGTTGCTATTAAAATCACTGTTTCTGCAGAGAGCCATTTAGCCTCCTGTGCAACAAACTCCTTCAGCAAATGCCAGTGTTTCAGCATCAAACAATTCTATTCCTGATCAAAAAAGCATCTAGTCAGTTTTGACAGAGTTTAAATTTGTATAAAAATCGTAAGTTTAAGTGTGTGGCTCAAACCAACTGCTCTTGTGACAAAGAATTTGACGTCACATGAATGTAAATGCCATAAATTAAACTGAAGCTGACCTCTTTCACACTGGGAATTTTAACCTTTCTCATACAGCACTTAGTTTGAGGTTACTCTACTGAAATTAATCAGTTTTGCTATCATGAGGGTTAGATTTAAATTTTAAATTAAAAAAGAATCCCAACTAACAATGTATTTCAATTCACAGGGAATGGTAGCTTTGTCTAATGCAAATTTCTAGCTCTTAACAATATAGAGGATACAGTTTAAATTTAAATTCCACCAAAACTTAGTAAGCAGCACGCTGCAAACAAATGCAAATGTTGTATTCCTCAAAGTGCAAGTTGTCGAAGTACTTCATAGTTCTAATAATAGCTTTCTGGCATTAACAACCTAGAACACAAATGACATCCGCTGAATATTTGTTAATTGTGTTTTTGAATTGCTTATGGCTACACCAGAGGATATATTCCAGGCTCTGATTTCTATTAATAGATGCCTGCTTTGGAAAACATCAAACTCTCTCTGTCCTATCCAACCTCTCCATAGCTAAGACAGCAAGTCCCCATCTTTTACACCACCTATTCTCAATAAAATACAATAAACTTCTGCTCTCCCATAATATGCAGGGAACATCCATGTGGATGCACAATATGAAGTTCTGTAAGTTCCATGAAACCCTTCGTGAGCCCTTAAGAAATGCAGAAGTTTAGTTAATCTGAGCCAGCAGTTGTAGTTAATGCTTTCACAGACTCCAGTGTTCTGTAATCCTTCAGGAGTAGGTGAGGCTCAGTTCAAAGGGATGTTTATCGTAGCTATCTAAATGTATTGAGATTAGACTCGACTGTAAATAGAATAAAGTGAACTTTCTTACCAGGCATCTATTAATTTCTCTTTTGATCACTCGGAAACAATTCAAGTGCAATCAGAGCCCAAGCCAAAACCTGGAACCATGTAGCTATAAAGTTTACACAATGTTTTGATAACAACTGTTGAATTTCAGAAAGTTCTGACAAAAACCTCATGTCTGCATGTTAGCTCTTCAGCTTTACTAAATTGACTGAATCTGAAGAAGGGCCAAAGGCATGTAAGTTTTCTCCCCAGTTTCGGGATCCCATTAATCTAACTGCTAGTCCATATTGCAGGAGCACAAATAATCTGTCCTACCATTACTGTTAAGTCCCCCTCTGTTTCCACACCCATGAAGAAGACACGTGGTGAATTACTTGCTTCCTCATGAGTGCTTCCAATAGAAAATATAAGACTTATTTTGAAAAGTCAGAAGTTGTAAAGAGGACAGTGTGATTTAATCCTGAAAATGCCATGTAATGATCTCCTGAGGAGAAGTAATATTGCTGTGACAAAACCAGATATTCTAAAATTTGCAGTATTTATTAATAAAATACTATAATTAATGGTGCAAGTAACACTATTACAGTAATTGCTCTTTTCATGTAATGGGCAGATAGTCTTTTAGAAGTATTACTCTGTTTTTCTGAAATGTCCTTGAAAAGTACATACTCACTGCAGACACAAACATTTACATGTTGCAGCTTGTGGTACAGATGAAAAAAAAAAATTCCATGAAAACATATTACGTATGTATTGACAAGTTGGATAAGAATGCAAAGACTGATCCAGGAACATGTATCTGCTACTTTTGGCATGGAATAAGCCTGACATTACACCTGCCCTGGCTAGGTGAAAGATTGCCTAGATATGAAAAGGCAGAACAAACACCAACAATGACGCTTTCATGTGAGAGGCTGGAGAACTTTGTTGTGTGAGGGTAGGGCAGATAGAAATGTCTGCTCAAATGAGCTCTCCAAGGGCAGAGAATCACAGCTACTTAAACACCAGATGAGAGAGAGGCAGTGGCAATCTACCTTTGTGGGGTTTACTTGGCAAACATATATCCTGAATGCCATTGGAGCAGTTGATTTGTCTTATTCCAAAGCTGCAGTTACACACCTTCTGAAAATCTGTTTTCCATCCTGCTCACCCTGCCCATTATTGTTCTCATGATCTGAGCCCATTGCACATTTTTCTTGGTCAAATTTGCCCCTCTACATCACCTAGGGCTGCAGTAACCCTACTGCTTCTTTTCGAGAGGGAAAAAGAATCAAGAAGAAACCTGCATCCAGGAGCAAAAGTTTTACTCTCCAGTGGCAGAATCCTGTGTAAAACAGCTCTCTTCTCACAGAATGGGTGACAAAAACCTGCACTCTCCTCTCCTTGCCTGACAGTGTCGGCAATCCTGAGTTTTCATGCATGCACTGACATAACCTCTTGGGTTGTGTGCCAGCTGCCTAATTTTGCAAAGTTTAAGAACTTAACTGGCCTAACTTTTCTCCACAGCCAGCAGAAAGAGTTGGGACCCTCTGGAGGGAGGGTTAGAACAGTCAGTGAGGCTGACTGCCTTCTAGAAGTTCTCCCCCACACCAGTTGCAGGCTGACTCTGGGAAGTCGATGTACCTCAGCTGAACAGATGTATTAACTTCATGTGAACTGAGGCTTCTGTGTGGGACAACAAATGATTTTCCTCAGAGAATAGGACTGCAAAAGTAAAGGGCTCTTAGACTCTTTAACTCTTAGATTCTTTAACTCGAATGGCTAACCCAGTGCTTTGTCTACTGAGGGCAGGCCAGTTCCTAGTGTTCCCATCAGAGCAGGAGGACAAGGTGCTTTGGCACAGCCACACCATAGGATGCTGGCACTGGGAGATGGTTCAAATGGGAAGAGGGTGTTCTATTGCTGTCTTTGGGCAATTTCCATTCCAGCTAGTCCTGCAAAAGAGAAATGAGGAATAAAAGCAGCAAACTTATTCATGGAGAACAGATTTTTGCCGGCAAAAAGTCATGTTTATGGTGGTGGCTTTGTCAGGTGGGGAGCAAAAGAAGGACCTGGCTCTAAGTGACTGTGGGGAGGGAGAGAGAGAAAGCAGAGGAAGAAAAAGAACAGCCTTATCCTGGCAGGAAAAGAATGGTGAGAGGGAGAGGAAAGAATTTTCCCTGCATACTTTCCCAAGTAGGAACACCACTGAGGAAGCATCTGATTTACTTGTCAGAAGGTTGTTTGCATCCTTGAATCTTTGGCAATAATTTGACATACCAAGTAGTTACTCCTGTATTTAACAGGCAAGAAAAAACAAAGTACAGCATATCTTTTGTGAAATTAAGAAGACAATAAATGATTGAGACCAAATTAGTCACATGGCTTATAATATTTTTGGCAAACATATATGTGTACATACGCAATTTTTTAATATTATGCTGCCTAAATCAGCCTGTCATAATTAATTTGCATTTAACTAAAGAACGCCTGCTTTCCTGTATCATAAATAAATAAATAAATAAATAAATGGGTTTTTTGAGTTTTCATTTCCCACAAAGTTTTAATGAAAGAATAGTAATGTTTTATCTTCCCTATGTATCCATAGTTCCTGTGAATCACTTGGATATATTTCAGCTAATGTATTGTGATGATGAACCTCTAGAGCTTTTTCTGAAAAGTCACTATTTTTAAGAAATGCCAGTTCTTATTTAGAAAATAAACGTTAGGAAAACACAACTGGCAGAAAGATATCAACTTACTAGACTCAGAACAAGGTAAAAGGGTATCTACTACCAAACCAGTCTCCACTCTTGAAAAGAATTTGAATAGAGGTTACAATATGTCACAGATGAGACAGGACTAAAACAAACAGATTGATAATATATGTTGATGTGGGGATTGATTTGGGGTTTTTAAAAATAATAATAGTAAATTAGCAAAGCATTTCATTTCATTTATTCAATTTTTAACAATTAGATTTAAAAAAGCAGCACAACATAAATGTAAATTAGAGACAATGTCACTGCAGAACAAAGGAAAAATTATCCAGCAGAACCTAAGTTTTTTCTTAGTACTGTGTTTGTCCCTGATATCTGTAGAATAAGTTGACAGGTCTTGAATTTACCCATGTCCAAGTCAGAATGAAGGTGAAGAAATCAAGAGTGATTTCAATTGTGTGTGTGGAATGTTTAGTGTTCAATCTGACATTAGCCAGATTGAAAACAATAATTTTGGTACATCTGGATAGTACAGAAAGAGGGATGGCAACAGCTGCAAAAATTTAAAACATACTATGTATCATAACTTTTTGTCCTGGATTTCTAAACTTTCTGCTTTTAGCCCTGACCTTTCCTTCCTGTGCATACTGGATAAACAGAAAACAAAATTTAACCGTGAACTCTCAGTGAATCATATTTGTATTTACAAGTCAGTTATCTTAAAGGAATAGTCATTCATCCACTCAAATATTATTTATCAAAAGAGTAATTCTTTTCTAGAACTGTAAGGACTACATCATGTGAAGTATTCATAGCTAACACAGCAGTTCTAATGTAAATTTATTTTCTAATTTCATTGTTCTAGGTGGTAAAATCATTACAATACATCATGTTTTAAAGCCACCCTGGTTTCTTTGAGAAAAGGAATTCCTTTTCTTTGGGAACAAATTGATATGTGTAGTTTTTTTACTTGAAAAAAAAGGTTAATGAAATATCATCAGAAATCTAATTGAAAGAAAATGCGAACACATGAAAATGATTAGATTATGACATTAAAGTTGTAGATTTCACAGAGCACTGCTAAGTATAAGTTTTCAGGTAATCTTATCAGGGAAGGCCTTTCTGGTGTCTTAAAAAGATTTAATAATGTCTACATTTTAGTATGAAGATACAATAGCAATATTTCATAAATTGACAAGACAGTTTTTTGTACCTAGTTGCCAAACGCTTGAGATGTCAACACTTCATCAACCTGTTGACAGAGAATTAAGGAATGAGTGGAGTGACAAGCACTGCCTTCCAAAATGCCAATTTCAGCATTTACCTATTTTACTCTTTAAAAAAAACCACCTGCTCTCCTGTTGGAACGTGAAAATACATATGTTAATATTCTACCTAAATAGAAATAATTGTCAGTTTAGCAAAGTAATGGTGCCATCCATATTGCAATATAAGTAGGAACTTAGAAAAAATACCCACGTTTTTCTGTGTAATATTACATTTCTGAAGTGTATACTTCCCATTAAATATGCTGTGTGTTATTTCCTGCAAAAGCAGTTTCCCCCAAATACTATGCAGAATTCTTCTTTAGATTTATTACAAGAACATGTTGCAATGCCTGTGGATGGATGACATGTATGCTCACCCACGGAGCAGGAGTTGTAGGGTCAAATGGAAAAACCTGGTACGAGTCACAAAAAACTCTCTTACGGAGGTCACCGTCTATGGCTCACAACTAGGCTCAGTTGCTAGAAAAGTAAATCCAGGGTAATTCCATGTATATATCATTACTCAGTTCTATTTCCAGTTTTTATTAAATACATTTCCTTAAAAAAAAAAAAAGGCAACCAAATCAACAACTTCAGTGACAACATTTAACTATATCTGACGAGAGGTGAAGTGTTTTAACCTGGAACTCCAACCTCCTTATTATATTTTTTTTGCCTCTTTTTTTACCTCCCATGCTCCAAACTGTAAAATGATGTTTAATGAGGGATTTCTTTTAGCAATCTACCTCTGTTTGGCATGTCTCTTAACTGGTTGACCTTAGTGGACCTCAGCAAGTTTAATGCTAAATTCATTCTTCAGTGCCTTCATGAATAGCAAAGGAGATAAACACGTGCTTACATAATCTGGTAAGTTGTTGTGTCTAGCTATGTATATAATATAGCTATTCAACAACATTTGTTTCAATACAGTATAGGTCATTAAGAATTTTTTTAAAATTCAGTGGCCTAGAGTACTGAAAGCTACTTTGGGATCAGATACCTTTCAACCTGCTAAAGCTCAAGCTCTATTTCTGACAAAGGCCAAGCAGACAGAACAGAACAAGACAAGCAATATAAAACAGAATACTAGCAATAGCTTTAGGAGAAACAATCAGATAGGGATTCAAAATTTCACACATAAATGAGACAAGACAGTGCCAGAATGGAGGCAAATCCTTGTCTAAGGTGTGTCTTTACTGAGGAAGGTAGCTGGTCACACAAGGAACAAGGTTTGTCTTTACAGGGCCAAACAGGAGCACAAAAGTAATGAAGAATCAGTTATCATTTCCATTACAAAACAGAACAAAAATATTCTTTGAAGAGATCATACCATAAATGGATAGCAAGAAAAACTGCTGCTTGCTGACAGAGCAAAGAGATAAGAAGGAGCACTGCCAAAAGACAAAATTAGTTATTTTTTCATCGTGATGTTCTAGTTGAGAAAGACAACTAGATTTCAAAAGTAGGAGATGTGCAGAGACAGCTGCAGGACAGTATTTCTACTGCATTTTCTTCCAATCCATCCTGAAGATTAAGGAGTGCCTAGGATATTAATTCCCTTTGACATAAATGGGCGATGACAATAGACTGCAATGTGTGGGGGTGATGTTTGCCATATGTTTTTTGACACAGTTGAAGAAGTTATTTTTGAAACTGGATGAAACAGATTTTACAATATGACATGTGGGACAGGAACGAGCTATAGTTATAGCAGAAGTCCTCCCTCTTGGTCTGAATGAGTTGCCTACAGGATGTTTTGAAAATATGAACCAATCGATCAAAGCAGCAGCAAGTCAGTGTCTGTTTCAACTGTGTTTTAGGTACCTTTCATCAAGGGAGAAGCAAATGATAAAAGAAGATTCTCTCTTGAACATTTCTACCAGAATTTGCATCAGGTTTTGTGGTGCCAGTTTAGTTTCCTAGCATTTATAAAAGTACCTGATATCCACTTTTTCCACCAGATGCCTCTGAATAGGGGTGTTTTCCTAGGAGCAGAAGCACTACATGAAATAAATGAATGCCAACGTCATCTGGAAATCCAGTCTCTAAAGGGACCAGTGCCAGATGCAAGCATGAGGAAATTCAGATAGCAGCTTATACTCCGATTTTGAGGAGAAATTCTGCCTAATCCTTGCTAAGAGTTCACATATACTTTGACAGAAACAGATTAAGAGCTTTAATATTTTCCTCTGCCTGAAAACTGCTGATATTTTATTGGTCATTTGAATGGTTAGTTCTTTCTTCCCACCTACCTAAGTCTATGGCATCTGCATCAGCAAGTTTATTATGTGTCATCATTTTTTAACTTAATTGATAGTCCCATTATAGTTGAAAGGTTGACTGTAGCCCCATTTACCCTCTTCCAGTGCCTTACAGTATTTTGCACACATGTACTAAGCTCCTTCCTATGTGACCCCTCATAAGAACCACAGTATTTTTCAGTCTCTCATTTTTTCACTTGTAAGTGCTTTTATTTCTATTTTCTAGAAAACTGGAAATTTTTGTCTATTGTGCTTTATTTTTTTTTTTTAACGCACATTGATCAGTCAGAACTGTCTGTATGATTTCAAACTGAGTGGCTGACTGAATATTATGATAAGAATTTCATAGAATCATAAAATAATAGAATCGTAGAATGGCCTCAGTTGGAAGGGACCTATAGGATCATCTTGTTCCAACACCCTGCCATGGGCAGGGCCGCCTTCCACTATCCCAGGTTGCTTCAAGCTCTCTCCAACCTGGCCTTGGACACTTCCAGAGATGGGACAGCCACAGTTTCTCTGGGCAGCCTGTGCCAGGGCCTCACCACCCTCACAGGTTTCATCCCTTTTTTCATCTTTTTTCTTTGAAACAATCATGCTTACTTAGAAGTGTCACATACTTCTTAGCTACATACTATCTTTTCCAATGAATTTTCATAAACATTACATTTCCTTAGCATTCCCAGGGACCATTCATTCAGGTCACCCTGAACTTATCCTAGGGAAAGAGTTCAAAAACATTTTTAATGATAAGAAGAAAAACGTTTGGATCCTAGCCCTATACAAAGACATGGTACTACTTTTTTTTTTTTTTTTTTAATAAAGCCTTGGTGTAATGATTTTCAGAGATTAGTGATAAACTCTTTTAAAGGATGCAGGTGAGTCACTATCTGAGCATTTAAAGGCTTCAATAGCACATACAAAAATACCCCAAGAAAAAAGAACACTTGACCAAAATACTTAGCATTGTTCAGGAATACAATATACAGCAACTTATCCTGCCAACATATCTTTAAAAGTTACACAAAGGACCTACAACTAGTATCTGTAATGCAATCTGTATTTCTTAGCCTGAAAGCAAGGGGAAAACAAGTGCATTGCTACAAACCTGCTTTTTCAGCTTCTACTACTTATAAGATTAGAATGGATTTGACTGCCTTTGGTATTAGCAATTTCCCCAATGAATCTGTGGGTGGAACAAAACTGTGGAAATGAAAACTGAGAGAGTATTGTGTGTTCAAAATAATCCACCTCCACTCTCACACAGTAGATTTGATTTGGGCTGTCATCTTTCTGTGCCTCAGTTCTCCCATCTGTAAAATGGTTCAAGTCAGAATCTGTCCTTTTACCGCTACATCTTCTCGCACCATAGTTCCTTTGTGCTCCCACACTAATTTCCTGTTCTGAAGACGAAAGGAGAGAATAGTTATTAAAACTGCTTATGAATAAGCTTCCTTGATTCACTCCCAGTGGCTGCACTCCAAAGGCTGGACATGTGCTGGGGCACAAGTGCCCTGTGCAGACACCCTCAGGGATGTGGCAAAGGCTGATTTTCCCTGCCTGATCCCCAAGGATCCCATCCTCTGATGTCAAACATATACCATAAGCATCATAATTGCATACCATACTCCCCTAAGGATTTGAATATGAATTAAAGTTAAGGAGTAAGAGATGACATCGGTGACATATGACAGAAGTAGTGCAATCCTCCTTTCCCATAATATTAACTTCCTGAACATGTAAACTCTACAAACACATAAACATTAAAAAAATCAATAATGACTGGAGAAACAACACTTGATGCTGATGGTATATGGAACACATTTTGTTGGTCATATCAGAGGAGCCTACCAAGATTTTTCCCTCCAGCCTGAATCACTCAGTTTTAAGCTGTAAAAAGGCAGGACAAAAACTAAGAGTTTTCTAAATACTGATTTAAGTAGGCAAAGTGGAAAAAAACCCCCAAAAACCAAAAGGATGACTGTAGCATAAATTATTGGTAACTTCCACTCAATTTTGATAATGAGTGTTTATAGAAGATGAAAAAATAAAAAATATTAATGGATTGACTGCCATAGTACAAGAAGAATTAAAAGAAAAGGACTGAAAATTAATTGCATGAGTAGAATGTGGTTGGCTGGCTTGAGCTTCTGGAAATATAGATATCTGTGGACACTGGTGGGCTGCTGGCCAACCTGCCTCCTTTGGCTTCTTTACAAAATGGGTATTTGCTCCAAAGGACATGCATTTCAGAACGTAATGAATGGGATACAAAGATGTACAAGCTATTTTATCTTCCGGAAACATAATTAAGTAACCAAACAAAAAAAAACCCACCAAAAAAACCCCACCGAGAAACAAAACAAAACAAACAACAACAAAACCAAACCAAAAAAGCAAGCAAGCAAATAAAACTTTGAAAAGAAAAAATGAGAAACAGAAATCTTTTAGCTACACCCCTGAATGGTAATGCAGTTCCTCATCCCTGTATTCTGGCTGTCTCGTGACTATATACAGACTATGATCTCCAGAAGTTTTATGTCTGAGACAACTTCTTAGCTGTAATTCTGGAGAGCAAAGAGATGACCTGATGAAGGAACTGAATCATGCAAAATTGATTTTGCTCTCACAGAGGTGTCAGAAAGAAACAATCAGAACAAGTCCCTAGCTCACAGAGAAATGAAATAGGAGGATCTCTGGTGAGATAGACTCTATGAGCTCTGTCTTGAGCTGCTTGGTTGCTTGGTTTGGAACCAAAATTAGTCCCCTGTAGTCTGGACTGAAGGTACTGAGTGTTCAGGCTGCCCACTTTACATTTCAGCAGCACATCAGGGACAGCCTGCAGCTTCATCTGCGATAAAACTCCTTAGAGATTGAGACATGTAGAAATCATTCAAACTAGAAAGCAAACAAAAAAGCCCCCACAAACAGTATAATTTTGCTTTGAAGATACATTAGACTGCACAAAAGGCCTGTTTGTTGGCTTATTTCCAGAATTGCTGCAGTAAGTTCATCTATATTCTTCAATCATTGTTGATGTATCTGCCTATAACCACAGCAGTTTAAAATAATGAATTCCATCTCCCTTTGAAAAATTTCTTCTTCATAACGCATGTACATACACACTGCAATTTTCAAATACTGGGCAAAAAGAGGAATGAGTCAGACAATAAGTGCTCTGAATGATATGTGATAATTGAAGTTCATAATTATAAGGTCTGTCTTTGCATTTAATCTCACTGTGTCACATGCATACCTTGGCAGTAATTTCTAGAGCCTGTGGGGCTTTGCTGGTCTCAACTGCACTCTTACGGGCACAGGATGAAAGGCAGTCTCTTGGGTACCAAGACAACCAGAACTTTAAAGATAAACCAGTACCCTAAAACTAGACATGGGAACTCACACTCAAGGCAGGGAGTAGGTGCTGAATATCCTTCCTCCAGCTACCAAGTCGGCACAGCGTCTTGCAGAAAGTTACATTTCGGGGTGGACATGAGATGTACCCGGCACCTCACTCCTAAGCAAACACACTGGTGACAGAGTATTAAAACTGGAGCCCTTTGAAGAAGCTATCCAAAACCTATCTTGCACATCAGTCTTCAGAGAATGTTAGAAACACTAAAATTTTAGGACTAGTGTAATTATGGAGGTGGTCTCGCTACCACCAGGTCCGTAAAAACAAGGGCAGACAAATATTGAAGACACACACGGACACATCTAAAGCACAATCGGAACAAGAAAGGCCCCCTGGAAGAGATTTTCCGGCACCACATCCGCCAGCAAACGGATTTCATTTCTAAGTGTCTTAATCATAGGATTTATCTGGCAGCCTTTCAAAAGTGTTGCTGCAATTACCTTTTTTTCTTGTAAGCTAGGATTAGTGTAATACAAATACAGGTAAGTTACCACATGACAATACCGTATTTGTTAGGACTTCATCCAGATTTCTTGGAAAAGAAAGACAGTATTACTTAAAGACTGATTTGGATGAACACCTGTAATAATTATAAAGGACACAATAAACAGCACAGTAGGAGAATACAAATGCTAACTCTGCCTCTATTTTCTAAGGAGCAGGAAGGAAAAAAAGAAGGAAAGAAAGAATGTAAAGGAAGTGAAGAAAGGAAAAAAGCTGAACAAAGAATCAGGTTGTGTGTAAGCTGGGGAAATGGAATGTCTTGAGAAAGGTTGAGAGGAAGCTGACACAACCAAACAGCAGGAATAAGGCAAGTTACTACAGAAAACCTTTTGCCTTGCAAAAGCTGAAGTGTCAAAGTGTATTAAAACCAAATCAAAACAGATCATAAGCAGGAGATGAGTGCCCCAATAGACCATACAGGAAAAAAATTAAATTAGCACATATGTCTGGAGTAGTAAGCCCACCAAGAGCCTAAGGCCAGTGTATGATGATGATGATATTATAAAGAGCCCTCAGAGAAGAAAAGGCCCTATCAGGTAAGCAAAAAGAGTTCTTGTTATCTGCCTGCACTTTGGAAGAGAAAGAGTTCTTCTGCTTGGAAAAGAGGCAAACAGGAGTGAGATCTAGTCTAAATGACCAGAACAGTCATAATGGTATAAAATGTTTGCATTTTCCAATGTTTCACATTAGTTATCAAACGAGCTCTATGAAGTATCTGGTGAAGCTGGCAAGTGGCAAGTTCAAAGTAGAAAAAGGAGGCAGTTCATCAAAGGATACTGAAACCCTCCACAGCTCCTCCCTCCTCACTTGTTAAAGAAAAAAACCCCAATTGCTAATGTTGTGTGGTAAATAATCTTGGCCAGAATAGGGGTAGTTTATTGCTTGCTTTTATTTAATGTGTTATGCTTTTTCTTCACCAATGATAACCAAACTCTACTGTAGCAATGTTTTAAGCAGTGGTATGCCAGAAACCATTTAATTATGAGTTTAAAGTGAATATCCTTTCCCCATCCCCCCCTCAAAGTGTATTTCTTAACATCGATGACATTTTAATTAGCATAATGGGAATTTGTGTGCCTTTTATTCTCCCTTACAGTTACAGAATCTCTCATTCTTCTCATGAGTTACATGAACTCCTATAACCTTGATGAAGGCTTGGTTCATTTTCCTCTTGCTGTTGTTGCCAGCTTCTCGTACAGTGATATTTCCTAATCTTTTTGATGCTTTTAATTCTGAGAGGCCTGCATTTTCTTCATCCATCTTTTCCTTTGGTTCTCCATTTCCTTGTCTTTCTTGGGGGCTGTGGTAGCAACCTCAGCTTTTTGTTTTCCTCAAAGCCAGTATTTAGCATTATGTCACTTTCACAGAGCCATGGAATCACAGAATGTTAAGAACTGACACCAGGCAGACCGTAGCCAAAACACATCCACTCGTCCATGAAGAGTGTCCTTTAAAATATCTAAAAATTGCATTATCATCCCATTATCATCAACTGTATAACATCCATTGGATTTCACAGGCTGCTTCCCGTCTCTGTTTTCACTTATTTATACAGGGAACTGACAGAAATTGCCATTTCCAAGCCTAAACTGTTCCAAACACCTTATCATATGACATTCTATGCAGATGTTGATCAAGAACTGCTTGTGTCTGGTTATGAAAAATGTACGGTGGATTTCCTTTGCTTATCATCTGTTGTTTGGGTGCTGTTTACTTTCAGTCCTGAACAAAAATCTTTTATTTTGACTTGTTCCCTTCATCACCCACTGTTTTTCAAGTCCTTGCACCCTGATAAAAGTAAAAACTTCACCATGGCTTAATCTTTTCCAGTTTGCACACAGATTTTATTTTCTTTACACTCTGAAAATTTGCTAGATTTTTAAAATAGTTTATCTTTTTTCTTTTTCATTTGTGAGTCTATCAAAGAACATCTCAAACTATTTTGAAGTACATGATTTTTACTGTTTTTCTAGAAAAGTGTTTAAACAGGGATTAGTCTACCCACCTTTTCAACCTACTGAGGCATCCTCAGCTTTTTTAGGCATATACACATCCCTAGAATTGAAATACTTCTTCCTCTAATTGTTATGGAAAAGCAAACTTTGTTTTATCACTCCAGTCATTTTCTGTTGGATCACGTCAACAGGTTTGTTGTTAATTGAAATAAAACGGTAGAGATGTGGTGAGCTAGAAGATGGATGTTGGTACTCAGAGTTTGCTAGGCAGAGGGGGAAAATATACAAAACTGCACATCAGAGAAAAAAAAAAAGATTTGGAACCAAGAAGTACCAATTAAAATGCTACTGAAATAAAGAGGTGGCATTGCTTAAGAGGCCTGACTGAGGTGAATGTTTGCTTGATGATTTTTAGAACCCTGAATAAAGTGAAACTCTTTTGGAGACATAGCCCACCTCTCGTGATATTCTGTGAGCTGCTACCTTCAAGTATAAAGACAACAAAAATATACAATGAAAAATCATTGGTGAGTTGCTGTTTAAATTCTGACTATGGAAGCTAAAGTATTTTACTCCCATCCAAGGTCTCTTTTCACAGCCTCAGAGCCAACTTCATATGCTTTAATGGATTATCCAGGCACTTATGTTCCAGTAAGAGCGAGGAGGCAGAACGACTCCACTTTTCAAATTAAAGAACCATGTATGCTTCTGGAGAAAGAATAAACTATAAGAGAACAGGGACAAAAAGCTGCAGCAGAGGAGACAGACAAAGGCATTACTGACATTGGATCTATTATACAAGTAGTTTTTACAGTGCACTTGGCAGGGATCCAGAGGCTGGAAGGTGAAAAAGGGGGGTCCGGGGGATGAGTGTGAAGGGGTCCACAGGTGTGAAGGGTCCAGGGGGTGTGTGAGGAACCAGGGGGTATGTGAGTGGGTCCAGGGGCAATGAGGATGATGGGGGCACTGGAGCATCTGTCATGAGGACAGGCTGAGGGAGCTGGGCCTGTTCAGCCTCCAGAAGAGGCAGCTGAGAATGAGCCTCATCCATGTGTATAAATAAGGAAGATGGAGCAGGGTTCTGCTTGGTGATGGTCAATCACTATGGCGAGAGAAACGGCAGGAACTGAGGCACAGGAGCATTCCACCTGAGCATGAAGAACTTCTTCCCTGTGCAGTGAGTGAGCACGGGAACAGATTGTCCAGGGAGGGTGTGGAGCCTCTGTCTCTGGAGACATTCCAGAGTCGTCTGGACACAATCCGGTGCCATGTGGTGTGGGACATGTGCCTGAGCAGGCAGATCAGACCACATGTCCCAGTGTGGTCCCTTCCAACCTGCCCCAGTCTGTGATTCTGTAGGGTGGTGAGGGACCAGGAGGTGTGAGCGGGTTCGTGTCGTGTGAGGGGATCTCGGGGTGTGTATGGGGGACCGGTGTGTGTTTCTGTAAGGAACAGCGGGGAAGTGAAGGGATCTGGGGGTGTATGAGGGGCCCGGGGCGCTGTGTGAGGGACCAAAGCGTGTGAGAGCTCTGGGTGTGTGTGTGTGTGTGCGAGGGGAACTGGGGGTGTTTATGAGGGGCTCGGG
>VZTJ01006673.1:286768-326100 GCA_013397795.1 Orthonyx spaldingii
GACGCGCTCCCGCCGCCCCCTCCGCCGCAGCCGGGAGCGGGCGGAGCCTGCGCGGCGCCGCCGGTTTTTTCCCCCCCGCATCCCTCCCGCCGCGCCAGCCGGCGAAGCGACCGCGCTGCTGCCTGGGCAGAGCGGGATCGGGCGGAGGGACCGGAGGCACCGTCACCTGGCGCTGCGGCGGGGGCGGGGCGCGGCGCTGTGTCTGCGGCAGCCCCGGGGCGCTGCTCGGCCGCTTAAAGCAGCGGAGCTGCCGGCCGGGAGGGGCGTTCGGAGCAGTGGCGGCCGCGGAGCGAGGGGAAGGCATGGAGGGCAAGGAGCTGGCGGCGGGGTCCGCGGGGGATGAGGGCTCCAAGGATGCGCTGGGCAAGCCGCTGGGTCCCACGCCGAGCCAGAGCCGCTTCCAGGTGGACCTGGTGGCCGAGGGGCCCCGCAAGTCGTGCGGGGACCTCGGCGTGGCGGGTAAGGGAGGCGAGGAAGCCAAGGGCAGGTTTCGGGTGAACTTCGTGGACCCGTCGGCTGGCGGCGAGAGCCCCGGCGAGCCCGGGGGAGGCGGCTCGGAGGGCGGCAATGTGAGCGGCGTCCAGAACGGCGGCGACACGGTGATGAGCGAGGGCAGCCTGCACTCGGGCGGGCACCACCACTACTACTATGACACCCACACCAACACCTACTACCTGCGCACCTTCGGCCACAACACCATGGACGCCGTGCCCCGCATCGACCACTACCGGCAGACGGCCGCCGACCTGGGCGAGAAGCTGCTCCGGCCCAGCCTGGCCGAGCTGCACGATGAGCTGGACAAGGTGAGAGCGGCCCCCGGGCTCCCCCGGCGCCGGGGGTGCGGCGGCTCCTCGGAGCGTGTCGGCAGAAGAGCTTAAAAAAAAAAAAAAAAAACCGAAAGCTCGCCGAGCCTCGAGGAGGCGCAAACAGCGCGGGTGCATAGCTTGCGTTTCAGTTCTATTACATTTTTTCTGTCTTTTCGTGACGCAGTGATATGCACACCCCCCCCACACACACACACGTGGCTTTAGGGGAGATGGTCCCCCAGTGTGAGAGGTATTTGGAGCCCTAGGTCTGCTTTCCCCGTAACCCCGCGGGGATCTCTTACAGGTTTTACACTTCCAGTTCGCCTCCAGCAGATAGGCTGTTAATTCAAGGGGTTGCCATAGGAATTGGACTGGGAAGGGGAGTGAAAACGTTTGGAAGAGACGCTAAAAAAGGAAAGTAAATAAATGAGGATGCACTTGCTTTGGTGGCGGCCGGAGGTTTGTCTCTGCGGCGCCCAGCCAGAGCCCGCTGGATCCGATAGGATCTGGCTGGGATGCTGCTGGATCTGCACAGGCACAGATCCTGAGCGAGCCTTTCCAGGGCTGCTCGGTGGCCCCTGCATGGCGGTCAAGGCTTGAAAAATTTTGGAGCTGTGCGTCTCAAGGTTTTTCTATTTTGGACTACGAGTCCGTGTGTTATTTGAGACGAGTTGACAGTGAGAGCCTTCTTTGCATTGCAGGCTGTCTTGGCTAGAAGACCAGCTTTGGCTGAACGTAGAATTAACTTAATGGATTTTTTTTTTTTAACTGTCATCACTAAACCAATGCTAGATAAAGATTAAGCTATTGCAGTGCTGTTTTTTTGCAGTTTGAAAATTGGTGTAAGGCTGCGCTCAGAAGCCTGTGTTCTGAGTGAGGTCCTTCTGCTGGATTTAGGGAGATAAACACATGGGCCTCGTTCCAATGAAGTGAAGAATATTCTGTTTCCAGAACTTTTTTTTCATCCCACCTTTAACTCCTTATAGGTGGAGTTCCACCTATATGAGGAAATGTGTCTTCTTTCCTGTTTCACACCGTATTAGGATGTTCAGTGCATCAGCACTGATCTGTGGGGTTTGGGGTTTTTTTGGAGAGTGGTGGTGTGTGTTTTTTGAAACTGACTCGAGAGTTATTCCAAAGAAATAACTGGTTGGTGTATTACAAGGACACTTCTTTGTGACATCCGAGATTAGATCTCAGAATTTAATTACTAACCATAACTGCAAATTACTCTTGCCTTCCAGGTCCCCTCCTGCCAGAGCTAAATGATGATCTGTTGTCTGATTCTAAGTTAGTATGAAATCGAAATTGGCAATTGTGCTTGTGCTTGGACTTAAGTGAACTATAAATAAAACACATATATGTACGCTCGTAGTATATGTGAAACCACACTGATTTTCTGTCCTCCTGCCCCCCCAAATTTCTGACACCTGGTCCATGATGGGATGACCAGGTGTTGGATACTCAGCCTTGTAAGCAGAACATTGCTCGAATTGCTAAGGTTGACAGACAGCTTTTTAGGTGTGTTGATGTTGCAGCAGTCTGGAAAGCTCTTTGACACCATTAAGGTGTTTCAGTGCAGAATATAATATATTCTGGAACAATAATTTCTAAAATTGTAATTTCTTTATTAAGAAGAAATTAATGGCAAGCAATTTTCTTCGTAGTCTGTGGCATCGAGGAGTGGTAGACAATCTAATTACAGGATCATTATCGAAACAGTTTCATTGTGAGCATTAATTAAGTCACATTATTAATTTCTTAAATGTCATTAGTTTTTTCTGGAGTGTGGCAAGATGTACATGTGAAGATACTTCTTTTTTTAAAGTCACGTCCTATCTGCTTGGGCCCCTCCTCCCATAAAATAAATATTGGGGATGGAATATGGGATTTTGGTTGCATTTGATATTAAGTATTAGTTTTAAAAGAAGTCACAGTATAAACGTCAGAACTTCAAGCTAAAGTTCAGTGGAGGAACTCAAGTGTTCTGTAGCAGGATGTTTAATGTCCAAAGGAATTAAAGTGTTAGCAGCTTCTTAGGCTTACATGAAGAAGGGAAGCCATTTTTTTGCTTCCGATTTAGCAAAACACTTTCCAAGATAAAGCTGTGAACACAAAAGCCTTTAATAAGGGTGTGTCGTGCATGCTAATAGCATTGGACACCTCCATTCCTCAGAATCTCAGGAGTAAATTAAAAACAACCCCTCTGTGATTATGTACTTGGTTTCTGAACACAGAGTACTGATAACTTTTAAATCAAGATGGTGCTGTACTTTTTTGTGGAAGATGTTCTCAAAGCTGTTGTGCTTTTTTTTTATTGTTTTCAGGGGGCTTGTTGTCTCCATTCTCAAAGTGACTTCAGTTCCTCCTCACTAGCAGGTCCCTACTGTTGAATAATGCTGTGCATTTGAGAAGGTATTTTACTGACTTTTGGTAACTTGAAGAATTAACCTTGCTCTTCAGCTGTGGATTTTGTACCAACTTATCAGGTACAGCATGTCTCTCTGAGGCAGCTGGTACAAACATCCTAGTACCCTTAGGTAAAGTTTGCAGTGTGTGACCGTCTATTGTTGTGCCTCTGCTCTTGACCCAGTGCATCAAGATTGGCAGTTACTTTGTGTAAATAACTATCCAAAACTGTTTACCAGCAGTGTGGTGCACTGCTTTGAATGCAGCTGTTTTACCTGGCAGTTACAGTTTGTGATATTCTGTTTGCTTTTAATAGGTAGATAAGTGTGAGGAGGCAGTGTTGGAGCATTGTTGATGCTAGTGCCAGTTATAGAACAGATTTGGTTTTTTCTTTAGCTTTGTTTAGAAGCTTCATCTGTCTAACACTTCTACTGATTCTGTTCTCACAGAAAAGCAGTGTTGGAAGAAGAGTGACTGTTTGAGGAAGACACACACTTGTACTGGAGAGGTCCCATTTCACAAGGGTTTGTCCTGCAGTCCTGGTGGGATAGGTGTTAGTTGTGGTCATTCCTGCAGTGGCTGTTCTCGTAGAAAAGGGATTGTTCTTGAAAACGGATGTGGAAACATAGCTGGGTGCTGCTGCAGTACTTTGAGAGGGATGTATTTCATAATACTGGTCTTGGTTGATCATATTAAATTCCAGGTGAGGGGTCTTGTCTTAGTATGTCATTGGCTGCAGATAGCTACAGTGATCGATCTGTTCCTTAGCCAGTTGGTATGTATTAATTTCTCTCTGCTTTGGAGAGATGAGAATTTGGTGATGCTGTTGCAGTTGCTCTCTTGTAGATAAAGGGAATGTGTTGCAGAAGCTCTGATCTCCAGACATGTTGAGGTGAGAGAATGTTTATTAGCAAAAAAGTGGGCGAGAAATCAGCACACCATGACACACAGGTTTTTGTTGCAGTGGTGTCCCTTGCCCTCTTGAGGGGATGTCTTCAGACAATGGGAGGATTAAAAGTGTTCTTGCTTTTCTTAATTTTTTTTCCCATCTTACAGCTTAGGAATATCTGTTTTGCCTGGGTCAGCTATATCTGTACATAAAGATGCAGCCTGTAGAAGATACTGCACATGCCTTTGTGCTCCCTCCTCAGTTTATCAGTTCATAATACCATGTCATAATATCACAGACCTTATGGTTCTGACAAGTGCATATTCTTAGAGTATTCAGACCTGCAGAGTGTAATCCACTGGCAAAATTTAGGATTTTTCTGTATAACATTGAGTTAATTGGGCAGCTTATTTTTTTTGCTTAAGACTAAATCTTGCTGTATAGGAGTGGTTCTAATTTGATCTTTGTGCGGTCCCTCGCAGCTGTGGTGAGTGAGTGTGGTGTGAACCAAGCCCTCTGCTGGCAGCTCTGCTCTGTTGTTTGTTAAATACTCAACGGGAGCACTGACAGGCTGCAAGGTACTGATCTCACAGGAAGATCCTTACACCACCTCCACCCCCCCTGGATCAAATTATAAATCAAAACAAAAAGAAATCCCAAGGTTTTTAAAAACATAAGTGTGCTTTGCGTCTTCCCACACAAAAATCTGTGCACCTGTCATCTGAATTTGAGGACAGGTGTAATAAAAAAGGCGTTACTGGTAGTCCTGATACAAATTGAGGGATTGTTTTTTTGTTTGTTTGTTTTTACTCAGGTTGGATGACTGTAATTGTTTTCTGTTGTCTTTCTGGCTTTGTTAAGTATTTTCTCAAACACTGCAGTTTTTCCTCTTATCTAATGACTTCAAATGTTTAACATAAGCACAGTGAAAAGGTCTATGTATGGCACTGCTTTCTAATGAGAATGTATGCTGTCTTGAGAATGTTAACTGCTGCACCTCTAATATTTGTTTGTTTTTATTTTCTTTCAGTTCGTGGTTTATATATGCTTAGCCTGTAATGAAAGCAGAACTCAGCTAAAGATGCGTAAAAGGCTAAAAGATGATTGTAGGGTATCAAGTTAGCTGACCCTGTTACATAAGGTCTGTCTTTAAGAGCTCCTTCCTTCCCTCTCATGGAAGATTGAGACCCTCTTGCAGATAGTTTTTATTGCACCACCTTCCTGAATCTTGTTTACAGTCTGTAGGTCTCTTCTTTCTTGAATCCATGTTATTTTTAATTTAAGTTACGTTTTCTGCTTGCTGTCCTTCATATGTGAGCAGATTTTGAATCTTCTTTCTGAAGTTCACTGTACTAAAATAAAATAAGAGAAGTTCTCTTGGATTTGGTCTCGGTGCTGTTGGGTGTTCCAGAAGCCTGTAATTGGTAACTCTTATCACTTTTAAACAGCAGTGACCTTAATGCACCTGTACTCTGTGAGACTTTACTTGCATCATGCAGAGGGATGTTTTTATGCTTTTTCAGCCTCTGTCAGGAATCCTCACTTTGCTTACCTGATACCCTATTAAATCACAACCATTTTTGTCAGGGAAAGAAAGAGTGTGCTGCTGTGTTTGCAGCAGTAAGTCATGTTAGTGCTCCAGGGCCTGTATTTTGTTAAGACCTTGTATAATTTATATTTTTATGTTGCTTGATACTTGTATCTCTTGAATCTTTGTGGTAAGTCTTAAGTCCAGAACACCTGTGGAATGCTAAAAAATGTGAACTGTCTTTAGGAAACTGCTAATGCTGTTCTTACTGTTACTTGTTTTTTGTCATGTCCCAGAGAAACTGAAAATAAGTGAACCCTTAACAGCTTACATGGCTCACAGCACAAGTGTGGACTGCTGCTGAAAGGGGTGAACTTTTTGCTGTCACACATCTTAGTTGGATCTGATATGGATCTGGTCTGGTTTACAGAAAGACAGCACCCTCTCAACTGCAAAATCTTGCACTGCATGTGGTGATTCAGTCCCCTGATCCAATCCTTAAGGGATCTCCACAGTCTTTTTTACTGCACACAAGCATCAGCAAAAATGTTCGAGTCTGTACTCCTAACAGACATATATTTATTTATTTAAAAATCTTATGTACATCTGCTACTGTACAAATACTGTGCATAGTACAGAGTACATAATACAAAACTACAAGAGTGATATAAAAATGAAATTGACACTATCTTTTTTATCTTTATTAACATTACAAAAAAAATACTGTCACACTCCCAGTGGGCTGTTTCAGAACTGGTTAGAGAGGAAGATGCTGCAGAATTCATCTTCAGATTAACTTTTTTCCCTTTTGGTTCTGCAGTTGATTAGACCGCAAATGATTTTCATTCTTGAAGAACATTCTTGCAGGGGAGGAGCTTGGCAAGATCAGTATCTTGGAGTAATTTAAACCAGTGTACTACATCTTCTGTTGAATTCTTCAGATTTTTTCCTTAAAGCCTCATATAATACTCATTCACGAGCAACCACAAACCCATTTCCCCCACTTCTTGATATAGGTAATAGCAGTCACACTATTAGCTGTGCCTTATAAAGTTAACTGATGTAAGGATAAGGTGATAAAAAGAGTAAAGAAATTCTGAAAAATAAAAATTAAATTAAAATTCCATTTTAATAAGAAGGCTTATCTCTTGCATCTTCATTTTGTTAGTTAAATTCCCTTCTTTGAATCAACTGCTCCTACTTCAGATGACTCAGTTGTTTGGGTTTTGTTTAAATTCAAAGAAAATAGTTATGTCTGTTTCAGCTGTGGAAGAACTCTGATGCTAGGTTAATGTTTCAACTTGGTCTGACAGTTTGCATGGCAGAGACTCCTAAGACTATTCTGAGTAATACTGCTTTTGAACTTCAAGCAGTTTGGCAACTTTGGCTGAAATTTGGCTGTGCCAGTGCAAGTGAGTGCTTTGCTGTGTGAATGTACCAGCCGTGCTTAGGGGCTGTACTGTAGCTGTATTCACCACTTCAGAATGTGACATTAGAAATTCAGGCAGTACTTAAATGATTTTTTAAGGTTTATTTCAATGAGCTTTTTAGCCTGTTGTAAGCCAACAGGTGAAATGTAATTTTTCAGGAACTTACTACTTTGGACCTAGACATTTTATAGAAATGGAATGTTTTATTAAGGTTTTACTATTGCTTCATAGGGTCATTTGCTCCTGTCTCCTACTTCTTCAATAGAAAGTGCACCATGTTTTGCAGAAGTAGATGAAAACCAAAAGCTGTTAAGAGCAAGAATGCCTCAAATTAACCTTCTGCTGGGGTGCGGAATAGAAAATTACTTGTGTTGTGTTTTTGCCTGGGGTAGAGTTAATTTCCTTCCCAGTAGCTGGTATGGGGCTCTGTTTTGGATTTGTGGTGGACACGGGGTTGGTAATATAGAAATGTTTTTGTGGTTACTGAGCAGGACTTGCAGAGAGCCAAGGCCTTTGCCCCTCCTGTGTCCATGCTGGTGAGAAGGCTGGGGGTACCTGGGAGGATGGGAGGGGACACAGCCAGCACAGGTGATGCAAACTGACCCAAGGAATGTTCCAGGCCATGTGACATCATGCTCAGTGTGGAAAGTGGGGGAGAAGGAGGAAGGAGCATTGGGACTGACCGTGTTTGTTTTCTCAGGTCTGTTACAGTGAAGGGACCCTGCTCTCCTGGAGGTGGCTGAACACTGCCCAGCCATGGGAAGCAGGGCATTAATTCCTTGTTTTGCTTTACTTGTGTGTGCAGCTTTTGCTTTCCCAGTTGAACTGTCTTCATCTCAACCTCTGAATTTTTACCCTTCCAGTTCTCTCCCCAGTCCCACTGGTGGAGGAATGAGCAAGTGGCTGCTTGGGGCTGGGCTGCTGGTGTTGAACTGTGATGACTTGGAAATCTGATGTGTCCAAAACAACTTCTTGACAAGACTGAAATGGATTCTCTTTCATACTTAATAGCAGAACATTGTATTTCTTGGACTATACTGGAGTATGCAAAACTTCTCAGCAGGAGGCTTGCTAACTGGATTTATTTCAGCCCTTACGCAATCAAGTGCTGCATCTGCTTCATTGTGGAGTGTGTCAGGCTTGTATGTTTCAGATACTCGTGTGAAAACTACCTGTGTTCAGAGCTTGGATCCACTTTCCTGTGAAGTGTGGTTTCTCCTTCCAGGACAATGGATCTCCAAAGGAATCCATTGCTTGCAGGCAATGCATAGTAAGGAATAATTACTTCAGTAAATCATTTTGAGTACAGTGGTGGTTCTGGAAGGGGTCAGGTGTGTTTGTGCAGAAATGAAAGTGCATTCTTGAGGTCTAAAGTAGACTACATATATTTCTTTCTCTTCAACTGAAGGGACTACTTGCCCCTACACTTGTGCAGGAAGTTGTGCCTTTGGCTAACTGGATTGGTGCTGCAACTTTCTGTTCACCAGAACTGTAGAGACTGGAAAAGGAAGTTTGGGCTTTTTGGGGAAAGTTTGGTTATTTTTGGGGGGTTTGTTATGTTTTGTTTTTACAGTGGCAGACCATGTTGACTGTTCCTTGACAGGAAGGGCTACCTCTGCCAACAAAATTTCTGAGAGTGTAGACCATAAGCATAGTTGGTCTTCCACACTGCAAAGCTACTGAGGAGAGGCCTTTTCTCACTTGTTTCTAATTTTTGTGATCAGCTTGCCCAGAGTTTTCATACCATCCTGTTCTTATGGAGGGATGTATGAATCAAGACATAAAGATGTGGGGAAGTTTCCTTTAGTTTGCAAAGTGCTCTCATTCTTTAATCAATGTTTTTGATAGGGGTGGGAAAGCAAATACTTATATTTCTGATAGGATACTGCTCTTGCATAGCTGCAGATGTCAACAAAACTTTGCTGCTTTATCACATGTAAAAACTACTTCAAAGGGATATAGCCTTCATGCAGTAAGCTTAGAGATTTATCAAGGAAACTGTATGCATGTAAGACATTAAAGTAGTGCTAATCTTCATAAACCAGTTCCTTTCTATCCTTTGTAAGTATACCACCTTGAAAAAAAGGATTTACTCCTAAGCTGAAATCAATTGCCTGAATAAGTTTCCTGATTAAGTCTTGCTAACTTAGTTGATACATTGTACTACATGTAAGAGTTTGGAGGATGAGTGGATGATTGTCCCTTGGAAAGAATGAAAGTAAAAATGGCTTTTAAAATCATTCTATTTATATATGCACACACACACAAACCCCTCACTTTTTAGTGTTTCTCTATTAAAAGCAGTGTGCAAGACAGAAATACAAGCTGATGGCAGAGACACATAGCTAATCCTTCAGTTGACATGTTAATTGCAACTATAAATTTCTTCTGTTTAAAATGGCTCTGCTGTAATCACAGTACAACACTCTTTAATTTCAGCTTAAGATAACATTAATGTTCAGTGTTTGACGCAATCTCTTTTAAAATCTCTGGAAGTGGATGCCAAAGGCATTTGCTACTATATTTTAAATGTGTAATTGTACCGAAGGTAATATAATCAAAGCACTTAAGTTTTGGTCTCTTGGCTGCAAACCTGCAAGGGATTTCCTTTGATTGAGGTGAGTAACTAATGATTGTAGCTGTTGATGTTTGATTCCAAGGAATCCCAGGTTTTAAGAACTGACTGTGTTTTATCTGGACAATTTATCTCCTGCTGTTCTAGGTAACTTCTGGATGCCATTTAATGGCTTAGTGGGCTTTTTTTAAGTTATGACTGTAAAAACACTGGAGTGGGAATTATGGCAAATTTCCTAATAGAATTTATAATTTGTTCCTGTTTTATAACCAAGTAGTAAAGTACCTAATATGACTGCTGAAACTTTTGAACTGCTGTCGACAGCAATGACTTGTCGTTGTTCCCTGATAGTGTTTATTTTTTGAGTTTGTTCTTTTTAAAAAATGCTTAGAAGGTATTCAGGCAGACTGAGGTGTCTTGAACATGTCTTTGTGCCATTTTCTTTTGTGTGTGCTACCCCACTGCAAGCAATGCTAATCAGTCAAGCTTCCCATCTAACGCCTGAAAAACCTGAGCACCTGAATCTGTTTTGTTAACTTGGTAAACTGTTTTTAACTAAAGAATAATCAGAAATTTGTCAGCTGTTAGGAGTGTTCTGTGAAGGATACTGGCTTTCTGAGTAGCAACTTTTAAGTGAGAGTAATTCTGTTTGAAGTACCAAAGATTCAGACTGTTACATATGTTGGTAAGATGTAAGTTATTGATGTAATTAAGATACAGAAAGTCATAGCCTGCTCTCAGTTTTAGAATTTACACTTTCATTGCTCTTTCATCAGAATGAGGCAAGTTACAAAGCGTTAGTTGAGAGTTGTGCATGCTTGTTCTTAGTTTCTGTACCTGTCACCATCCTTATTCCAGCAGAGGAGGACTAGTTTACAAAATACTGTCCAGTGAGACTGTTCTAAGAGAATGTTGTATGGAGTAAGATATTTTAAAAGTAATTAGCTGTGATACTTCCTCCCTTTAGAGTTGTTTATTTCCTTTACAGGAAAAAACCACTTGAAAACTGTCAGACTTGGCAGAGGTATTTTTCAAGTTTAGTATTAAAAACTCACTGTGATTTGTAGTTTATGAGCAAAGTTAGAAACAGTATCCCAGCCTCTCCTGAGTAGTGGTTTTCTGAAAACATGGTTACAAACAGTAGTCGGTGTCTCCAGCTTAAGTCAGACTGGTGAAAACTTATTTTTCCTCTTGTATGTTTAAGTACTGAAATACTCTGGAATCTCAGTCAGGCAACCAGATTCAAATTATCAACCTTTCTTGATAAAGCGTTTATCATAAGACTGTCTGGTGCCTCTGGACAACAATATGCTTAAAGCCATTCAGTAGGGATTTAGGTGTTTTGGAAAGGAAGCTCAGTCCTCTTGATCTCTTTCACAACTGTATAGATACAAGCATTAAAAGATGAAAACAGCTTATCAAACTGACCCATAGGCAAAACCTGGGAATTTTATGACTGCAAACATCAATATGTTGCGAAAGTAATGTTTGAAGAACAGATATATTTGATATGGCTTGGTGTCCTTCAAGACAACATTTAATACCTAGCTTATTATTCTTTATCAGACAGGATCACACTTGTACCAGTACAGACTATTTTCAAAAGTTCTGTTACATCAGAGGTAAACACCATAGCAGCAGGATTATTCTGTGCAGTTACTCTATGCATGGAATACATCTAGCACTTTTAAAATCTTTTATTCAGCTTCTTAGGAGTGTCACAGGTGGTGGGAGCAAGAGTCCAAAAGTTAATTTGCTCTTTCAAGAATAAGATCTTAGGGAATGTTTAAATTTCCTTTGAAGTGTTAGCATCATTTGAGGCAAAATGTTTAGTAATTCTTTTGTAACTTGATAACTTTCTTTATTCTGTCATTTTTACTTTATCTACTATGGCTAAAGTGTCCTTTAAGTAGAAAGGCAAAAAACAAATGGTCATAAGCTCTTTTTCCATGTATGTTTTGAGCTGTGTTAATTCTGAAAAGAACAGGTTTTGTAGCCATAGTCTTAATAGTGTGCAGGTCTGGAGTTGGGATATTTAAGAGTATAATCTCTACAAGTAGTGATTCTTCCTCTGTTGAGACAGCTGGTATGCTGCATCTGGATCAAAACATTTCACTTCTTGTTTCCTTCCACAATAAGGAATGTCTTAAAATGGCAATGCCTATGAAATTAACCTTTGGGAGATGGAAACAAGAAATTGTGATGGTAAGGGGTAGTGAGCAGGTTGGCAGTAGTGCTGTGAGCCACAGTGAAGGACTGCAGAAGATGTGTGAAAGCCTCTCACTCTTGTGAGAGTGAAGAAAGGTCCCTGCAAACGTCTCCTGCCTCAGAGCTCCTGCTCCTGAGGCTTTGACTGGTGAGGACATGGAATTGTTCTGTCAGTACCTTTAGGGCAAAGGTGGTTCTCAAGTGGCTTCATTTTTTTTTTTTTTTTTTTTGTCTCAATTGGCTTGAGAGAACTATGCTCAGTATCAGAATATGTGGGTACAAAGCAGATTTAAATGTAAGCAGCTTGATTAACTGTAGTGAAAGGCTATTTTTGTATTTGCCTGCAGAAATTGTAGCTTGAAAAGATGAGGCTCTTGATTTTCTCTAGCATTATGATAATACAAACTACTGAAACCAGCTTCAGTACTATATTCTGCCAAGGTGAAAAGAAGCTGCTATTGTGAAGCCTTTCTAGGGAGTTTGTGTGAGAAAACACCTTATTACATGCCATATGCTAAACCTGTAACTGGTCAAACTGGAGAAATGGAAAAAGCAGTTAAATGCTGTAGTCTGAGGTGCTTTTCTGGCCTCCTGTTTTTGCACAGGACTAACAGCAATGGGAGGGATTAGCTAAAGAAGTCAGTGACAACTTGGAACACACCAAATCAGGCAGTTCACGGTGACAGCAGTCTGCCTGGAGATCCAGCATATAGTCTTATGTACAAACTTGCTGGTGGTCCTGCCCTTTACTTGTGGCTTCCAAGTTGTGATTCTTGAAAAGAAACAAGACTTTGTGTGTGTTTATTCTGGTTCTACCTCATACAGTTCAACATAGCCCAGCTATGTTGCCATTAAGATTGGATTTAGATAAGTTCACCACAAAAAAAAAAAAAGCTACGTGACATACACCACTATCATGAACTCTTAAATAAAGCAATTTTTACTGAACTTTTTGGTAAACCAATGTATTACAGGCTGTGTGTGAAAAATCTCAGATCTCCTCTACCAAAATACCAAGTATTTTCTCATTGCTAATCTACTTCTAATAGATGTGGAGGCTATTCACAGTTGGCACAAGTAACTTATTGTTATGATCCAGCACTGGAGATGAAATAGTAGATTATCTGTATTTTTCAGATACTGTGATACAGCAATGCAAAGGTCTGTGTAGGAGCAGAAATTAACAGTTTCTTGTCTGAAGCCCTCTCAGTGTATGATAGAATTGTCAGCTTGTAAACATATCTTATTTTTCTGCTAACAGCAGAAATGAACACCATGACTGAGTCTTTTTGGACGGATAATTTTGCTTTAAAAGTTGTGTTAATAAGACTGTTTCTGATCTGAAATGCTAAACCCCCTTTTCTCCCCCCTTTTGTTAACACCCCCTGCAAATCTACAGTGTGTTAGTGTTTTTTACTGTCTATGAAGATCTTATCCTACTTATATTGGCTGTTCTAGAATAGTGCTAGTGCAGTTTTTTCCATTCAGTGTCTGACTTGAGTAGAAGCATTGTTTCCTCATGAACACAAGCATGAAAAATACTATGCCTGCTTGATTTACAGCTGAGACCACAGTGGTGCTTTCTTAATATCGCCTTAGAGGGCTGAACTTGGAGCCTTCTGTAGTGAAATTCTTTTGTGCCCACACTCTGTAATATCTGTTCTCAGTGGTGCTTTACTGGGCACCCACCAGCACTGATAACCAGGAATAACCTTTCAGTTATTACATTTTGCTTGTGCCTCAAAATATTTTCCTAAGAAATATTGCACAGTGTGGAGAGACGAGACATACAGAACAAAACTTTCCAGTGTTCACAGTGTGCGTATCTTGGAGCTGATCTGGTAACTGATAACTCAGAATACCAGTTGTGAGCCATTATCTCCTCCCCAGAACACAACAGGCTGGGCTGTGGGCTTGTTCAGGCACTACTGTAAAATGTGTAGCTGTCACATTGTGGTTGAGGTTTTGAAGTGACCTTTGGGGGTCACCTTGTTGGTGTGTGCAGGTTTTACCAATACTTGGCCAGCCATGTTCACATCAAGAAGTATGTGATCCTTGCTTAGACTAGATACTAAAGTATTTGTCCACCTTCTAATAAAACCTGAACTTGCAGCAAACAAACTCCCAGCTTGTTAAAAAAAAGGCATTAACCACTTTAGCCACATTTCACTATTTTAAGACATGAAGATACAGATTCCTCCTACCTTTCCTTGATCCTCCCTGACCAGTCTTCTCAGAGAACACTTTTGTTCTTTCTTATTTACAGACATGATGTGTGTTGTTGTAATAGCAGAAGATGTTATCTAATGATGGCAAGATTTTCTGGCCAAAGCTTAAATATTGCTTAGATAACTTGAATGTGACTCTCTTTATGTAGTAGTTTAAAACAGAGTTTGTTGCAAGTATAATGTGATGGTTTTCTGTGAGGAATAAGAATGGTTTTTATATGAAGAAATATTAAGTGGTTATACTGTCTCATGCTTGATTGGAGGTTTTGGTGTAGTTGTGAACATGTTTGTAATCTGTCCCTTGTTTTAATGCATCTTGTTTTCTCTTTATTTCCTCCCCACTTCTGAAGGAAGTCATAAAGGGAGACCTGAATGCTTGGAAGGATTTTTACATTTTGTTCTGCACTTCTAAGCCACTGGAGCAGAGTAGGTGCTAGACTCATCCTCTTCTGGCATGAGCCTCAGGCTTGAGTAGAAGATGTTTCTGTAGTTCTAGTTTAGGCAGGTCAGCATTTCTGAAATGTAGCAGCATGATAATTCTCTTTTTTCAGTCCTCACTGTTCTTCTTACCACTCTAAATGATCACACACCATTACTTGATGTGGCTTGAGTGCCTGAATACAAATGATCAGCAATCAGTAGATTCATCTGGTCAAAGGCTGTGCAAATCTCCCAAGAATTACAGCCATTAGTTCTATCCAGGAAAGCTGCAGTTCAGCAAACTGGGTAACTCCTGGATAGGTTTCTATTTGTCCTCTATCTAGTGTGTATAGCACTGTATATAATATATATACACACATACGTGCAAGAATATATATATGTAAATTAAAACCACATAGCTGTCTCGTGTTTTTTAATTATAACCCCTTCTGGAGACAATAAAACGCACTCTTTAAGAGAGTTAGCTGTTAAAGGTAATGATCTGGAAACTGATCATGATTCTGCCTAACAATGGAAGGCTTATGCCTTACAGGATCACCAGATGTGCTGCAGGTATATCTGTTTCTATGAGAATTTCATACTTCATCAGTGAGAGGAGCACTGATGTGAATCTGTGCTATTGACCTTTGGATAAGGTGGACATAATCTGTTTTTTTAAAAAGTCTGGTTTGTATGTTTACTGCTAATTATAAGGAAGATATGGATGACACTCTTCATAATTCACATGTTTAGAAATATTTCCTCTGGACTCTGTACTGAGGCTATATCTGGTATTAATGTATCAAGAGCAGAAAGAATTTGGTAAAATACCTCACCCTAATCTTTCTTAGTCTTTCCCTGCATATACTTGAAAGCGTTATTTGTGTCCACTCTATTTTGTGTCTTAGCAAATCTGGGTTTTGCCCTTTACCTCATTGGAATTGAACCTCTAATTTTTTAAATGTTTTCTAAGCCCTCTGGAGTGGAGGCTGATTCACAATATACAGCTTGAGCTGGTTTGTTGAATGGCGTTCAGGGTCTTTCTGGTGTATCCATTCTTAATACTTGTTGCCTTGGATAAACTGACAGCTTAGAGTACTTCTTGTTTTCTTACAGAAAGTGCAGGAAATGTTTGAGTTTAAATGTTCTGATGTTCGCCTGGCTTGGCCAAGAAAAACTGCCTTTTAAGCAAGCATATATGTGTGTGCATACAGATATAAGTTGGCCTTTGTCCATGGGGCTGATGTTTTCTCCATCTGTCATCCTTCCTGTTTAAATGGGGAACAGTGTTTGGGAAGAGACTTCTCTTTTTTTCCCTGAAATGCCAATCTCCCATCATTCTTTCTAGCAGCATCACCTTACAAAGAGTAGTAGAATAGTTTACAGGGAAATGAATAATTTATTTCCTGAAAAATTGATCAAATGACAGCTAAGTCTGCACTACAGGAAATGGTATAGCAGAGACCACTAAGTTGTGATAGAACAGTCTGTGCTTTCAGATTAAGAAGTAAAATTTCTTGTGCATTTTAAATCTTCTAGCTCTTCTTCTACGGAAGATGTGTTTGATTTTTTAGGGATCTAGAACTAATTCTTGAAAATCCTTACCACACTGGCTGCTAACAGTTTGCTCTTGTAAGTTTATTTTACATTCCTTGAAATCTGAGATGTGTGTCATGCAAGGAACATAAAGGAGCAGCTCAAAACTTCTGCCATGTCAATACTTCAGTTTTTCTGTTTACAGAAGAAGATGGGGGTTTTTTACAACTTAAAGTTTCATGTGCTCACTCTTCTCTATCAGTGACACAAAATATGAACTTTTTTTGTGTTTTCCAAGGAGCCCTTTGAGGATGGCTATGCCAACGGTGAGGAAGGCACACCAGCTGGGGATGCAGCTGCTGCTTACACACCTGACAGCAAAGGGGTGGTCAAGTTTGGCTGGATAAAAGGTGTACTGGTAAGTTTGGTATATGATTCTTCAGTTTCTTACAGATGCTGATCTATTCTTACAGATCTTTCCAACTATGCTCTTTTTTGTGACAGGCATTGTGATAGTGTAGTATAAAGATTTTACATATGAGAGGTGTCATAAATGCCATAATTTTAGGAAGGGTTGCTCCTATTTTGACAGAATTTTAAGGAAATTAATATTTCAGGGCTTCAGGTTCTTAAGGGTTTATGGTTTCTTAGCACAGGTTTTAACAGTTTTTAAGTTGCATAATTTCCAAGAAGGAAAAAGAACATGTAGTACAAAAATACATACTTTAGTTCTGTGGTTTGGAGAGGTCCTTATCTCCCTTTTTGTAGGATTGATATCTTACTCTTCAGGTAAGAGAAAGACCCAAGATCTAGTTTTAGTCTCCTGCCTAAATTCTGTATAATGCCAACTCTATTTTTATTGAGATGTACAAGTTTTAAATACAGGGATTAAAAAAAATGCACACCTCTCCATCCTGTTATAGTGCAGCTGTGTTGCAAGATACAAAAGTTATGGAAACTTGCAGCAGTCGTTTTGATATTTTAAAAAGAGTAAGGTATTTAGTAGGGTATTGCTTTAGTGCTTTTCTTTTTGAGAGAGATTTGTGGGAGATACAAACTGGAGTTGTAGACCTCACAGTCATCATAGACTTCTGTCTTATTTTAAGTCATGTATTCTGTAGTATGAATTTTGGATCCTAAAACTTAGGGTCTAAATTTATATTGTTGTTTGGTCAAGACATACCGCAAGAGTCAGATATTGAAGTGGTCTTAACTGTATCTGTGTTTAAGGTAGGAACTTTTCAATAATATTTAAATCCCTTTTTACTTGAAATTGTATAATAACATCTTATTCTTGTGAAATAATTTGAAAAATGGTGAGGAAAGGCAGCAAGATAATTTCAAGAACATTAAAAAGTGAAATGAAGAATTAGTGAAAGTGACTGCAGATGCAAGAACTGATCTATGTAAACTTTGTTTTATCCTAGGTACGATGTATGTTAAATATTTGGGGTGTGATGCTCTTCATCAGACTATCATGGATTGTAGGACAAGCTGGGATAGGTATGAGTACTAATGCTGTAATTTTATTTCAGTGACTTTCACATGTGGTCCACAAAAGTGTTGATCTTGAGCTTATACTTGAAACAGGTGTAGGCAATTACCTTAACATTGCCAATTTTTATGGTAATTTACTCTTCTCAAAGACTTCAGCCAGTTACTTAGACTTTTTCATTTAGGTGCAAGGCAAGTATTTTAAAATGAACGTTTGTAAGTCTGCAGTGAACTGTAGAGATCAAACTTTTGATCTCTGGTTATCAAAATCTGTGTATAGACTTTGTAGTGTATAAGCAATTTTTTTCAAAGGCTTAACTTAGTATTGGACTGCAGAAAAGCTCTGATCTGCAAAAGGCATGTGTTTCCTTAAATCTGTAGGATACAGCTCTTACCTTAAAGAGAACCTGATTTAAAGAGGTTCTCTTTCTCTTAAAGAGAAGCTGATTAAAGAGAATCTTTGCTCAAGTTTATTTGTGTCCTGAGAGAGGAAAGAGGAAGCCTTTTGCTTGAAAGTAAATTTGTGTTGTATTTGCAAGACTGAATATTTAAATGAAGTTGAAGCATTTAAGTTGAAGGTTTGTACTCTTTAACACTGCTGGGCTTACACTGTTTTTCACCTCTTTTTCCAAAAGGTCTGTCTGTCTTGGTTATTGGAATGGCCACTGTTGTGACAACTATTACAGGACTGTCTACTTCAGCAATAGCCACAAATGGGTTTGTAAGAGGAGGTAATGCTACTTTCATGAAGTTTTTAAAGCTTTCCTCACTCTGGAATGCATACACTTAAAAGTTGCTGAGGAGCAAAGCCCTCCTTGTGTTCTGCATGTGATTAAACAGTCATGTAATTAACAAAAAGTCAATAGGTAGCCTACTAATTATATTTGAACAGGTACCTTGCTTTTCCTCTGTGGAAAAAAAAACTTTCTGTTGTAAATATTTGTAATACAGACATTGTTAAGGATACATATCCAGGAATGAGTATGGTCTTATTCTCCTGAGCTGCACTGGCTGGTTAAGAGTGTGCTTGTATGTGTTCATGTCCTGAAATAAACCTTCACACAAGCAGCTCTCCAAACTCTGTTAGCTCCAGCTTTCCCGAGGGTGATGGTTTTCAGTCTCTTCCATGGTTTATGTGCTGTTGTCAGCTGTTTTTGGAAGTGATTGGTGCCTGTGATACAATCAAACTCCTTCATGACATTACCAGATTGCTACTAGTAAAAAATATGGTGGAATAAAAGTCGAACGTATAAAACTATCTGCATTATGATTAAGAATGAAGAGAAAAACCTCACTATCACAAAGTAAACAGATCTAATGGGAAAGATCAGCTATGAGTGTCAGCATTATGTCATGTTTCTAAGTGCCCTTTCTGTTTCTTAATTGCTTTACATACATCAGGTTTTCACATTTGTATGGAAGCCTTTTTTTTTTTTAAATCAGTCTTGAGAATTTTTCATTAGAAAATTTGAAGTGCTGAATTGTAAGAACTGTAGAATTTCATAGGAATAATTGTTCCTGTGAAAATGTTACATTCCAGTAAATTTCTTTTTTTAATGTTACATAAGACATACAGAGTATGGCCAGGCTGGGTACATGCATAGGATTTGCACAAGAAGTTTAATGCAGTGAAATTAAGCATTTCCTGTTGCAGATTTTTAACATGAACTCAGTTACTTCAGAGTGGAGCTGGAGGATTTTATTGCTTCTAGAAAACTTAGCCTTAAATTTGAGGCATATATTTGCTATATTTTCTAAACTTTACTTTTCTGTAAAACTCCAGATACTCAGATTTTCATTTGTCATGTGGGATTTGAGATGTTGTTTTTGTCAAGCTCAAAAGTACAAAGAACAGGCTCTTGAGAGTCCCATTGGAGGGCAGAAAATTCCTTTAGCAACAGAACTTTTAGAAACAGCTCTTGGAGGTTTTGAACTTTAGTGGCTTTATTGCAGTCTGCTTTGCCAGTTTCTTGATCTTGAGTGCACAAGTGCTTTGAGCAGTTTGAAGTAAAAAGCCCAGTAGTACTGCAGCTTGTGTTTTACAATTTGATTTTTAACCATAGAACTGGTCGCATACGTGAACAATATGATGTGGTGCATGAGTCATGATTATTTCCAACTGGTCTCTTTTCCTAAGTCCTTGAAGTATATTCCTGAAACTTCATCATGTGTGTCCCTAAAATACTGAGTTTAGGATTATTTTCTAGTACATCATGCTGTAAAGTGAGTAGATTCTGGCTTGTGTAAACATTAAATTGCTGATGACTGTTTTAGGCTCTGTCATGTAGAGGACTTTTTTGTCAATTGTATTTTTTTTTTCTTTCAGGAGGCGCATATTACTTGATTTCCAGAAGTCTGGGGCCAGAGTTTGGTGGTGCCATAGGCCTGATTTTTGCATTTGCCAATGCTGTGGCAGTAGCAATGTATGTTGTTGGCTTTGCAGAGACAGTTGTCGAGCTACTCAAGGTACGTGGATGATTATATTGATTATAGTGCTTATATTGATTATACTTTATATAAAGTTAAAGATTATATTTGTTTTTTGATTCATCTAATCATAAAATGCTGTGGTTTGGAAGAGGCATTTCAAGGTCATCCCCATCCAAGTAGAATCACAGAATGGTTTGAGTTGAAAGGGACCCTAAAGACCACACAGTGCCACCCTCTGCCAGGCAGGGACACCTTCCATAATCCCAGGGTGCTCCAAGCCCAGTCCAGCCTGGTCTGGGACACTTCCAGGGATCCAGGGGCAGCTGCAGCTTCTCTGGGCACCCTGTGCCAGGGCCTCACCACCCTCACTGTAAAATGTTTCTTTCTTACCTCTAGTATAAATCTGCTCTCTTTTAGTTTAAAACCATTATTCCTTGTTCTGTGACCACAAACCCCCTGTCCAAAAGTCTGCCTCCATCTTTCTTGAAAGTCCCTTTTAAATATTCAGTATTCGCAGCGAGCTCTCCCTGGAGCTCTCTTCTTCAGGCTGAACCACCCTGATCATTTCCATTTGGAAGACTCATTGATTTAAAGACAAGGCAAAACCCAAATTACTTGTATCCTTAAAGGGAATTTACAATTAGTAAATTTGTGGTGTGCTGGCTAGCTACTAATAAAATAGAGAAAATGAAGTACTGTTCTGTTGTAGGGAAGGTATTTACCTGATGAAGTATATGACTGTGTATTTTTTGTCTGTTTTCTTAGGAAAATGGAACATTGATGATTGATGAAATGAATGATATCAGAATCATAGGAGCTATCACGGTGGTTATACTGCTGGGCATTTCCATTGCAGGAATGGAGTGGGAAGCAAAAGTGAGGAACTCCTATCTTTTCCTTTATTGTCTGCCTCATAATTTTGATTCCGTTTTTGTACCCTAGCTGTCTGATTTATTTTTAGTATATTTAGTGTATTCAGTACTGCGTGACGGTATGTCAGAAGGCAGCTGACTCTTGGTCTGGCAGTAGCATGTGCAGGACTGAACAGCATTTCAGATCTTAAACCAGTTTCTTTCACTGGAAGCTTAAGCATCTATGAGAACCTAAATTCAAGCATAATCTACACTTAATGACATTGTCAGGTAGATTAATGATATTTCCCTCTTCTGGGCAATTACAACACAAGAGAAGATAAGAACTCCAGCATGGGAATTTTCCCTTACTATGAACTTTAGGCAGGTTCTGTTGATGAAGAAGACAGGGCTGGTGCCAAAGCCAATAGAGCTGTGTAGTTTCTGCCAGCTCAAACCCAGTATCCTTCCCTTCCCTTTTACTCTCTTCTGGTTTGGTTTTCACCTGGAAACAGCCAAACTATGGGATGCATTCACTAGACCCAGCACTGAGAACAGTTTTGAATGCTGGTGGTGATGAATGTGTAGCAGGGAAAACCTCCTTCCTTTGTTTTGTTGGGACTGCACAGACTTGGGTCAGTTCTGATTGTAGAAACAAACACTGAAGAGATCTCAGAGTACCTGAACAGAGAGGCTGCCTTCCCAATTTTCTGCTTGGCATTACTAGGCAGTGCAGCTTGCTCTGTCTTTCCTGCATCTTGTAGGCTTTTTCTGAATATCTATCCCTAATGTGCTGGGGAAAAAAAAATAATTGAGAAGAGCCTCTTACTTGGGCTTTCTTCCCAACTTACATTTATTTCACAATAGCTTCTATCTTCTGCACTGAGAGACACCTGAAGGAACCTCTTCATGAAGTATTGTAAGTTTCTTATGCTTCTGCATCAAGAAGGTGATGGTATTGATAAAAAACCCTCTCTCATTTTGATTATAATTGTTGCTTCCAAGAAACAGGGATTCTAGAAGAAGTGAGTGAAGATCAAGTACATTACTTTGATCTATGGGGGAGAAAAGAATCTTACAGAAATTGACTTTGGCATGTACTTTTAAATTGAACTTCTTTAAAAACTGTTTACCTTTCTCAAGTAGCCCTTTACTGTCTGTAACTTGAATTTGTGATGGTACCTTTATACACCCAGCTGTGAACAATCCTGACCTCCTTATTCTGAACTGTTTTGAAAGAATTATTGGTTATTAAATCTCTGGCCACTGCCACATGAAGTCACAAGAAATATCTTGGTTTTGATGTGTAGCACCAGCAATATAAAATAGTTTGCATGGAAGTACTCCTGCGTAATGTTTGCATATCAAACCTGAATTGTGGTATTACTGCAGTGTCACCCTTAGTAGGGGTAGCTTTCAAAAATCCTCAGTGCAAAAGTCAAGACTTGGTTTCTCTGTCATGGAAGGAGGCAAGTGGAAGCAATGATAAGCAACTGAACCTGTCAAACAAGCATTTCATGTGGGCTGAGATACAACTCAGAATAGCAAAACACTAATGTCTCCCTCTTCATCTGTGGTGTTCTCCTATGCCGTAGCCATGTCTTAGAGAATGCCTTGGAAAATGGAGCAGGGGAATCTATAAAAATGCCTTTGAAATAGATCCAAAACTGAAGAGGAACTGGGGTTGATGCCAGGGAAGTTTGCTTTAAAAAATGCCTTTTCAGAGTTTGTAGTTTTTGCTGCTCAGCTCCTTGTGTTGAAGTCTTGGAAGCCCATTCTTTCAGACTTTGGAACTGAAATAAGATATTCAATAAACACCCCTAGCTTCAGGGAAAATCCTAGGTTAGTTACTGGAAAAATCCACTTGTGGCAATTGCTCTGTGATAACTTCAAGTTGAATTCTCTGTCTTACTGAAGACTTCTGTAAGCACCCAGCTTATCCTTACACCTTTTACTTATTCTTGAGGCTTTACAAAGATTTGAATACAAAGCACAAACTTCTCTTCAGGTGGACTTTTAAATCTGCTCCAGGCTGTTTTGCTCCATTTATCACTGTTTAACCCTGTTTTCTCCAGCGGCTGTGTGAACTGAAAACTTTGGTTTGTAGGTATCAACAATGCCATAGTGGTACTGCATGGTAACTGCTGATCCTACACCTAAAAAAAAATCTGTGAATAGCTTCCCCCAAGCTACTGGCATTCCTTTCTAAGGAATCAAATAACCCAAAAGATAACAACAGTGTGATTACTTGTTTAAATGGAAGACCTGAACCACCCCTGCAATGCCTAGATTTATCTTCATTCACACTTTGGAGGTGTTGGATGGTTTAAAGTACTTCTAAAAAGTGTTCCAGTTGCAGGGATTATAATAGTTCTGTGGAAAAGTGGCTAAAATTCTAGGTTGTAATGAAAGAAGTCTCAAAACTAGGAATTAATAAGTAATTGTTGTAGTTTGCTATTTAATTTCATAAGTAAGGATTGGGGACATGAGAATGTAGCAAAAGAACTTAGTTCCTTGCATAAAATAGGAAACAAAAGCTGTTTGATTCTGGATGTAATAGAATTTTTAGTAAATATTACATACTAAAAGTATAAGACAAAGTATTACGACCATGGCTAATAAGGCAGTAGTAGCATTTGTGTTGCATTTGGCTATTTTCTTGTGAATTTCTTGAATCTACTCAAATGCATTCCTTCTGGAAGGCTAATATATAGAGAAAATAGTCCTTTTAAATATTTTGTCTTTAGAAGTATAATTTTGAGGTGTTTGGTAATAATAGACTTTTTTGATTAGGCATCATAATTGGAAATTATTCTTATTTCTTTATTTTAAATCCTTGTACAAGTTCTCTCCACCTTTCCTCATTTATTTGTACAAAACATGCTGAGAAGGCTAAGCTGAATTTGGAATCAAGTAAACACTTACATTTTGTAGCACAACACCTGATACTGTGAAAAGAACAAGTTCTCCTGTCTGACAGCAATCATTTTGTTTCAGGCACAGATAGTCCTGCTGGTGATCCTCATACTTGCTATTGGAGACTTTGTCATCGGAACATTTATTCCTCTGGACAGTAAGAAGCCCAAAGGATTCTTTGGTTATCAAGGTATGCTGGAACAGTTTACTGTATGGTAAAGAATACCTTTTTTTGCAAAACAGGCTGTTAAAATTAAATATCTACTGTATCTTGTAGTCCTATTTAACTGCACAGACTTTTTTCCTGATTTCTTCAAACTTCTGCAGTTTTGTCCCTTAAAGCTTTTGGGTCAAAACTTGATCCTACCTGCTTAATATTGAGTATATTAAATTTTAAAAAGCTGGGTGATACTGTAAGTAGTTTTTTGACCTTTAAATCTGCTTAAGTTTACTGTGTTGACTTTTGAGTTGAAGTGATGAATTCAGGCTTAAATGTTCTACACTTAATTTTAAGATGGTCATATTGCTGTGACTATCAGCTTTTTCATTGGTCTAATAGTGGCTGGAATGGGTTAATACTTTAGTTTCCATGTGAATATTGACAGACTTAAACCTTTTCCTGCAGCTGAAATATTCATGGAGAATTTTGGACCGGATTTCCGACAAGACGAAACTTTCTTTTCAGTGTTTGCTATTTTCTTCCCTGCTGCAACTGGCATACTTGCTGGTGCAAATATCTCGGGGGATCTTGCAGTAAGTAGCGAATTAAAAATATTCTTCACGACCACTCGAGTGTACATTGGCCTCTGTCATCACTGTCCACTGACATTTTTCTTTCAGGATCCTCAGTCAGCCATACCTAAAGGAACGCTGTTGGCCATCTTAATCACTACATTGGTTTACGTAGGAATTGCAGTATCTGTAGGTAAATAGAGAATGTTTTTAACTTTATCCTTTCACCTTCGTTCTGAGGATGTGTTTTGATACAGTTTTACATAATTTGTTATGTAAAGTTGTTACATAATTGGCGTTCCTACATGGGAAAGCAATAGCCAAAGGTTTCTGGTTTTTACTGTTGGGAGATTGAGTTTTCAGCTGGTTTTATAATTTCCTGAAATGACTGATGCTTTTCTAAGAAAAGTGACTGCTTCAGACTAAAGATGGCAAAAGACTTCATATGGGTGTTTCCTCATTTGCAGTTATTTATGTTAAAGGATTTACAGTTTAGCAGTGGGGTAATCCCTGGATTAGAAAAGCATGTTTTCAGAAAATACTCACTGGAAAAATGCCTGTATTGTTTTGAGGATTATGGTAATCAGCCACTTACCTGAAGTGAACTGTGGGATGATCAGATATAACACCACGGTGAGGATGTTTGAGCAGTAATTCTACTGTTGAGGAAGGAGACCAAGAAAGGCCTTCAATCTGGTCAGCCCACTTTTGGAAGTGTCATGTTCTTGTGTAAAGAGGAGAAATAATCACAGACTGATCTGAGTCTTCTCTTCCCCCAGTCTTTCTCACCCCACAGTTGTTTGAAATCCTCTGTAGAAGTTGCCCTGGGGTTGATACCAGTTTTGCTGTAGAGCACCAGTGGTTAACCACGTTTTTCCCACCCATAAAATAATTGTAGTAACTTTTAAGATTACAGGATTGTAATTGTATCCTGCATATTTCTTGCCTGTGATTGGAAATGTTTTTTACTCACATCACGTAAACTAGTTTCTGACAGCAACAATAATTTTTCTTACATGAAAGACCTTGTTTTATAATAGCTGTGGTGCCTTTTGAATGAAATTCTCATTTATAAGAGTACCATTGATCTTACCACTAATGATACTTCCTTTCCAAAGATACCAATCTTGCTAGTCTGCCTCTGTTGGCTAACGTGGGAGTGTAACTCTGCCAAGCAGTTGCTCTGTAGTGATTGTGCTTTATGCAGCATAATGAGCTGCACTCGTTTCCTAATTAGATTGACTGCACAGACCTCTTGCTACCAAATTTGAATCCTTTGGAACCTCAACCCACACAAGACTAAAATTATTGTTAGTACTCCCTTGTTAATGGAATACTTTGATCAGCTTCCAGACATGAAAAATGCAATATAAAAATTGACAAAAGAAGTAGTTTGCAAAACCAACCGGACGTGAAATTGTTTGATTCATCAGAAATGTTCTGCCTTGTACTGACTTACACTATTCTGCTAGTTAGAAAAAGGCAGCAGGAGTTGGAGATTGAGTGAAATTTAGCTCCTTTGAGGCATTGGATTAGGAATACTGGACAAATAAATACTTTTATTCCTTTCCCAGAGTAGTAGTAAGCAAGTCAATAAAGATTTGAAGGAGCTAATAAATGTTGCAGAGTAGTCAAATCTGAAGAGGAAGAAGGTGTTCTGAACTAAACTCACTATTTGTATACTCTGCAGTAAGTAAGAAGGCTAAACTTAGTAGAAAAGGCTGAAAAAAGGAAAATTGCTCATCCTGCTGCTAGAGCTAGGCAGCTATTTCAAAAAGATAACTGTGAGGAGGTATGCAGTTATATTTTTAGCAAAGGACTAGCGCAGACGTGGAGGAGGTAGATTTCACAGGCAAATCTGCATCAAAACTCTTGAAAGAACCATTTCAAACAACATTTATTGCTTTAAAAAATGAAGAAAACTCTAATAACAAAAAAAGTGCCAAAGTTCTGAGTAAAGACCCACTTCCTGTAGTTACGAAAGTAAAACTAGTTAACAAGAGCCTAACTACAGGTGCTTACAGCACTGTTAAAGTAAACACTCTGAACTGCAGTCTGAAGGGCTGTAGTACCTCTGGAATTCATGTAGTTCAGGAGATAACTTGCTAGAAATGTCTGTAAACCTTCTCAGGCTTAAAGAATGGCAAAGATCTATTTGACTTCGGCAGGAGCATGCTTGTAAATGCCTGTGAGAAGGTGAAATCCTTTTTCAGAGGAGGGAAGACCTAGAAGACTTTTAGGGAATGTGCTGCCATCATCATATAAACAATGAAACTTTTTGGAATGAGTGTTACAGAAAGTAACACTATTACTTACATTTAAGTCTACTTATATTTAAGTGTCATGTCTATGTTTAAGTGTCTCTGCTGAGAACAGAGCCTGCCCCGCTGGCTTCTGGTCTACACTCTCTCATAGTCAGCCCCACATTAAGTTTGTTTCTCCTGCCATGTCTCTTTCTGCCATACTTTGACTCTGTGTGTTAAAGTCCTGCCAACCAGCTGGATCTGAACTTTGACAAAAATGACGAAGAGGAGGGCTGTGATAGTGCACTGTAGGTATTTAATGAGTTGTTCAGTACAATGGGCCTGTTTTTTGCCCTCTGTTAGCAATAAAATGTTATTTACAAATAGTTCAGCTGAGAAGTGTGTTGTCAAATTCAGTATATCCTACTTGAGTGGCTGGGGTGAGTAGTTGTGTAGTGGAGAAGGAGAAACATTTTCCTCTTGCAGAGCTTTTAATCCCAGTTAAACCAGAAGACAACAAAAAAACCCAGGCCCCCCGCATGCTCACAAGAAAAGCGTAAGACAGGTGTTTAGTGTAGGAAACTCTTACTGCAATTTAACCAATTGGGCATTATAAGTAACTAAAAAAAGAAATGAGGAGTGGAAGGATTAATTAATGTCCACCTATTGGGACCAGATGTTGCTGTGGGCTGTTAATCAAGTTCTGATGGCTCAGAAAAATCTAAATATGGTATAGGTAATTAGGAATTAATTTTCCCAATGGAAGAGAGACAACTTACGTAGAAGCCTGGGAATATTACTGAATAAACTTAAACTTGCAGCAGATCTCTGCCTTCTTCCTTACTTTGCAAGTAATGAATTTAGGTCCTTAGCTGTCACAGCGTTCTGTTGCAAGACACTTCTTGACATTCAGGTTCCTAGAGGATTAAGGGAATTTTATTGACTCTGTAGATTTTTCTCTTCCCCACTCCTCGTTTAATTCCAGTTTCTGGAAGTATTTCCTGGTTTTCAAACAGTTTGATTATCTCTGCTATTCAATCACAGAATGTTAAATAATACATAGTCTGATCTACTTTTTGTCATATATGGGACAAAACCCCCTTGAAATAGAAGACTTAATGGCCTTTTAGTACTCCTTAGTTTTTCTTATTACTGACTGGCTGAAATGCCGTTTCTCCAGCATTTTCTTGACCAGCAAAATTAAAAGTAATCATAGATGAACTGAAGACTGTAGTTAAAGGTGATAATTATAAAAAATGTGGAAGAAATGGTACTGTGTGTCTGTTTTTCACCAAGAAACCAACTTAAAAACAGCATGGTCACATGGGGGATGGCTTATTTAAACATTGGGAAATGGCTTGCAACAGGCTTTCATGAAATTTAATTTTTTTTAGTGGTTAAGCCGTAGTGGCTGGAAAAGAAACTAACTGCAACAGAATCTTTGCATGAAAAACAAATCTATACTGCTCTAGGAAAATTGACCAAAAGAGAAAGTATAAAGTCATAGAACCATGAAGTGACTTCAGTTGGAAGGGACCTGAAAGCCCATCCAGTCCCACCCCTGCCATGGACAGGGACACCTTCCGCTGTCCCAGGGTGCTCCAAGCCCTGTCCAGTCTGGCCTTGGACATTGCCAGGGATTCAGAGGCAGCCCCAGCTTCTCTGGGCAGCCTGCGCCAGTCCTGTGAAATCAAGTGGTGTTGCATAATACTAGCTTCAATTCAGGAGCTATATGGAAACTCACATTTTAGAAAAATGGTATGTTAAGCTAAAATTGTGCTCTTAAACTTTGCAAGTCTACTGACATTGTTTTCACCTGTGCTAAAACTTCTACTTCTTACTGCACTCCGATTTATTAAAAAACTAAAGATTGTTTCAGTCAAGGGGGCAGTTGTTTTGTTTGTCTTTGTAGTGAAGATAGGCTTAGTACTGTAGTGTGTTAAAAAATTAAATGCTGTATTTTAGTGTTGCTCTGTGAGATTATGCTTAAATAAAAGGGAATTAACACATGTCCTTAAGTTCAGGTTGAGTTTGTTAATGCTTTCTTTTATTGTTGTGTCCATTGTAGGATCCTGTGTAGTTCGAGATGCCACAGGGAGCGTTAATGACACCATTGTCACTGAGCTGACAAACTGCACTGCTGCAGCCTGCAAACTAAACTATGATTTCTCATCCTGTCAGTCTCAGGCAGGATGTCACTATGGACTGATGAACAATTTCCAGGTATAAAACTTTCTCCTTAGTCTGTATATTGGGTTTTGTGTTTGGTTTTTTTGGCTGATTTGGTGGTTTGGGGGGTTTTTTTGTTGTTGTTTTGGGCGTTTATGCTTGTTTGTTTGTTTTTTCCATGGATTTGTCAGTTTGGGTTTTTTTAATTGCTTATTAGGAAAAATCATAGGCTTAATATGTTCATCTCCATAAATACAAGTTTTATTTCAAATAAGGATGTGGTGGTACGTTCTAGCTGGTATGGTGAGGAAAGTATGCATGTTGAAAACTCGGAGGTGTTTATGTGCAGGTGGTGTAAATATTTGCTCTTTTTCTGAGTAAACTGCTTAGATTAGGTGGTGGTGCTGCAGCTTTCTTTAGGTACCTGAATGTCATCATTCACTGGTGGGGGTCGATGTACACATTTTACAGTAGTGATGCTGAGTAGTCATAGGTAGCCTCTGCCAGTAATTTTCTTGCTAAGTTTTAAGTCTTTTAGAAAACAACATTGACTTTTTAGGACTGTTTTACATATTTATCACAGCATCCTCTTCAATGGTAATAAAGTTATGAATTTTCATTAAACATGGTGCTACTATATTTGAAAAACCTCTACAAGTTAAGGGGTAATTCATAGTCTTTCACCACAGGTAATTGGGATGTCCATGAACTACTAGTAAGGGTTTGAAAGAATCCAAGAAAAGTACTTACTGCCCATTTATTTCAGCTTGGTTTGTGTTAGTCCCATCTTTGCCCAGAGTTTTTCTCATAGATGTACAAAAAGTTGGCTACAGATTGAGCTGAAATCCACTAATGAAAATTTTGTAGTGGAATAATTGCAGTATCTTGTGTGTTATTAACTTTGTTCTTGTTCAGAGAAGGTCAGAATTGCTCTTGTGGGATTGACAAATTTGCAAAATCGGATGACTTTCATCGTTTGTTTTCAAAGCTCAAAAGAACCATCATATTGTCAGATGTACTGCTGTGAATAGTATGTAACTGGTGTCCTCTGATTGTGTCTTTAAGTCATAACTTTTGTAAGGTTGCTTACCATAAATGTTACTTGTACTTCTTGTAGATGTTTGTGTCTCCCAAATTGTTTTTGCTTCTCTCTATGGAAAAATGAGTCAGTAGCAATTAGGAAAAGTCACTTTTAAGGTCAGAGGCAGCACAGAGAATGCAGTGCCCCTCACACCCCTGTGCTTTGTTGGACTTTTGAAAACCTCCTCTGTGAAATTTCATTTTTCTAATACCCAGTGGAACTCTCTTTTGCTGTTTTTTCTCTCACCCTCACAGCTTTTGCTGTGTATCTCTGAGAAGTCTGATATTGTCTTCTCTCAGAAGGTGTCAGAAGAAAAATGTTTGTGTGAGAGGCTGTTTATCTAGTGAGAAACTTGTCCATTTCGTAACTGAATTGCTCTCAACTTTGTATCTCTGAATGTTAGCTGTAAGGAGAGTTTTTTTTCATATGCAGGGTATGGTGTGGGGAGAGGGCTCCAAGCTTGTGCACCTCTCAAGCTCAAACATACATCTCTTTTCTGTATGGTAAAAAACTGAGAATAAATAATGCACAAACTAAAATTAATCCCTAAAGTGAAGGAAGATTGTTGCATTTCTCTTACAGCTTGTAAATAGGCAGGTTCTGGGGCAGAAAGTACTGGTTTGTGTGCACAGCTTAATGACTTTATCGCTTCAGGACACTTTGTGCTGCATTCAGTTTTTCTGGCAAAGAATTGATCCGAAGTTCTGCTCAGGGCAGCTCAGGGTTTGGGTGTGTTTGGGCAGCAAATAGATGACTTGCAGTATGATTTACTTGTGGAAATCTTAGGTGAGAAACTTCAAATGAGGGCAGCTGGTGAGACAGGCTTAATAAGACTTGCCTAGAAAGATCTTTAGTTTCTGTTACAGTCAGTGAATTACTGATCCTCACAGGCTTCAGATATTTCTTTTCAGTGTCAGTGGTTGTTCTGTACCCAGGTTGTCGCTGCTAGAAGAGTAACTTCAAAAATTTGGTTTGGGCTCTATAGCCTTAGCTTAGAGCTTTCCAAGAAAAAGTTATAGTTTTAGGAATTGAAATGCAGGGTTTTTTTCAACTTTGAATGGAAGTTGAAAGTAGTATGAAACTCAATTGTTTTAATACAGCATATTTTTCTGCTCCACAGTGTGGTCCAAGGAACTAAAACTGTAGTCAAAATACAGTATTTCATGATCCCAAATGTTTGAAAATTAAGAAACTGCCTTAACTGTAAATGCCAGGCAAACATAATGAGGCCCTTATCAGCAGGAACTGTGTGTCTGTGTCACCACACCAGTGGTTACAGGGCCAGTCTGCCCTTACAGTTCTGCATGATCTTCCAGGGATGAAAATTCCAGTGCTATGGGTAGCAGCTGCCTTTGTGGGCTCCTTGGTTCATGGTGAGGGGGTTTGGTTTGTGTTGGGGATGGAGGGAGGGGTGTTTAACACCATGGCACACTGATTGTGGATCTGGTTCCCCCTGTATTCTCATAGCTTAGAGAAGCTTCCTAAAGTTTTTTCACTTAAGGCATAACTTGCTAGCTTTTAAAATGCAAAATATTAAGTGCATACACTTTGCTAGGATATATCTCAAATTTATATAAGAGTGTAATAGTCAAAAATAGAGAGTGTGAATAATTGGAGGCATTGGACAGAACCTAGAAGGAGAATGTAAAATATGAGTAGATTGTGAGAAGTAAATAGCAAGTTGAGGCAAGTGTAGTAAAGTGAAGGCATCAAAATAAAAATGTTTTACATTGGATGGGAAGAAAAGTGAAGGAGACTTGTATACAGATGCTGTCTACAACCAAGGAAGATTGATTATGCCATCCTTGCAGAGAAGACAGTTTACATACTGCTTCTATAAAAATTATTCTGCACTTGTTTATGATGTTGCTATAACAAAAGGTTTTCTACAACAATAGTCAGTAAAGCATTTACATCCTTAAGTTTTCTTTTATAACATAATGTATGGCTATTAGAAATTGCCATTTAAAACTGTAACTTTTCTGTTCCTTATAAAATTAAATTAAACCGGGGCATAGGAGGGATAGCTTAATAGATGTGTTGTTAGTTTTATTCCTCTATGATTATAGGCCTGGCATGCCTTCTTTTGTTATCAACCACAAGTAGGCTTCAGGAAATTCTCTTCTTTGATCGTTACACTACTCTGCCAGCTACTTTAATCTTTTGCAACCTTCATCTATTACATTTTTCTTTTCAAGCAAGGCATGCCTTGAACTGACCAGTGAAACCTGATGATAGTGTGACAGATTTGGCTACTTAAAAGGTCCAGCAGTCTTTGTCAGTCTGGTCTGGAGAAATCCACTACATTTTGCCTTAATTTAGCCCTAGGAATGTGAACAAAACTTCATCAGTCACCTATACATTGTGTCCGAGAACATGTCTGACCTAGTAAGATTTATTTAGACAGCAGGATTTTACAATTTCAGGTGACAATAACTTTAAAACAGGACACTTCTGCATGTTTTGTCTTGCCTTCCTTCAGTCACTCTCTTGATAATTTAAATTATATTGCCAGGGTGAAAAAGGCAAGTAACCAGTGCAAACGATGCACTACATTGTGCTTGAAAAACACCCTGATGGGTTTGGTCTGTTGACTAAAAACATGAGCTTTTTCAAGATGGCATAAAATTCTTCAGCACTGGCTGTCTTAAAGCAACTTCAGCTTTTGTTTCTTAAAGAAAAGTATTCTATTAAACCATGAATGTTTTCTAAATACACAGTTGTATATCTTAATTCACATGACAGATGCAACACTGGCTGCAACTATGGTACAGAAATAATCAGTAGAATAGTGGAATCATAGAATGGTTTAGGTTGACAGGGACCTTAAAGATGATCTACTTCCAATCCACATGCCATGGACAGGGATGCTGCTCACTTTTTATAAGTTCCCTCCTTTTTCTAAGGCACCTTAAGGTACTGGCAGGTACGAGCTCATTACTCATCCAGTTTACCAAGGATTGTATATTTGATTTCTGTTGCTGAGATTACAAAGATGTGCTGGGATTTGACCTTGGGAAGACAGGAAGCAAGTTTGTCTTGACCTTGTGGTTTTGAATGGGAAAAAAAAGCCTAACTTAAAATGATGGATATTCTGAGAAAAGACAATCAACTTTCCCAAGATCTTCCCTAATTTCACTTATTTTAATCACTTGGGCTTTGAGAGACCGTGTTAGTCAGCAATAGGTGAGTTGAAATATGTAGCAAATTCCAAGGTATTTTTCTTCCTTTAGTTACTTTTAATTTTCTTGTGAGCCCATGAAGACTTTTGCCCTTGACAATTTGAACTTCAAATTACAGATATATTGTGTGAAAAGCCACCATCTCTTGTCCTGAAATCAGGATGCATTTATATCCCTTGATATGTCTCTAGTCCATTAATTTATATGAATGCATGATATTCAGACCGCTTTTAAGTGAAGAGTGAATAATATTTTTTTTTCCATTTGTGTGGTTAATGGTACCATCCCTTTGTGTAGTGTACTTTTTCACATATTTTAAAAAAACTGTTGTGTTTTCAGGTCATGAGCATGGTATCAGGATTTGCACCACTGATTTCTGCAGGTATTTTCTCAGCCACCCTGTCATCTGCATTAGCATCTCTTGTGAGTGCTCCTAAGATCTTCCAGGTAAGTAAGGGAAGAAAATGGTAATATTTTGAAGAATAATTAATTTTGAGTTGTGATTTTTGAAAGGGGAGTCTGACATACTGGCATCATGACCCATATCAGATGACATCAGTAGATTGTTCTAATATTTACCTGTTGTTTAGAATGGGAGAGCAGTTTGTTACTGTTTCTTGATGGTTCCTGAGTCTATTTTGCTTTATCTTCTTTTCAACTATTGAATCTCCTTCTCTGTCTTTAATTGGGTTAAAAAAACTTCCGTGGGGAGTCAGTTGTATTGATACAGAGAATTGTGTGTATTGGACAAACTTTTCACTTCCTGAAAAAACATAGTCTCTAAAAAAAGACTTTTTGTGATTGTAAGGCACTAGTCAAGTAAAACAGTCAGTTACTTACAGAAGAACAAAGCTGCTTTTTGCAGCTAGAAGTTACTGAAGGATAGAATAGTGGAAATGCAAAATGTCAAGATGCAAAGGGAGTTGAGAATACAGTTAGTCCATGATGGTTATAAACTATCAAGAAGTGTTCAGAAAGATAATATGCAATGGAACATGGCATGAACAAAATGTGTGCTGACTCTTGATTTTTTTGTTCCTTAGGCTTTGTGCAAGGACAGCATTTATCCAGGATTTCAGATGTTTGCTAAAGGCTATGGGAAGAACAATGAGCCACTGAGAGGATATATTCTAACATTTTTAATTGCCCTTGGATTCATATTAATTGGTTAGTTTGAAATTTTAGTAAATCTCAATCCCCTTTTGTCCTTTAGAAAGCATTCCAGTCCATGTTGTGGGCTTGTTGACAGGGTTCTAGAGATCTAATGCATAGCTTAATTCTAAGCCAGCATTCTAAATCTGGTTATTTTGAGGCTTCTTTTCTCCTGTCTTCCAGATATAACTCTCTGAAGAACTGCAGTAAATTTTAACTGCACTTCTCTTTTTAACCACAGGTATCAGTCTTTAGGTACTATCAGTCAATGGAAATACATCCTTTGCTTGAGGCAGAGAGACGTTAACATCTTGTAAATATGAAAGTGTATTTCAAATTTTTAATAATGACAGACAGTTTCAGTAAAATACAAACTTGCATGAGCAACATCAATGCGTGCTTTTCTGTTAAGCTACGTACAGTAGAGATGAGTGTTGCTGTTGCTAAAGGTAGTCTAGGTATAATTAATTACCTGTGTTCTGTGTAGGTGGCAAACTAATTGTGCTGTGTCCATCCATGAGTCCTGTGCCAGTGCTTTAAACTTCTTTTTCCAATTTGCTCTGTCCTCTTTCCTTCATATCTCCTTGAGGCAGAGATACATCCATGGGGTCCCTACTGAACCATGCTGACTGGAAGTTTGATTCCAGCTAGAAACTTTCAGACTACCACGGCACATTCTGCATTTTGATCACTTATTTTTTTTTTTTTTTTTTTTTGATGGTGAGAGTACACATACAAATCTTTTGTACCATGCTGCCTCAAGGAAAGGAGAGAGCATCAGGTTTTTCCCTCTCACTAAAGAGGATGTGAGCATCACTGTTGTGATGGTGTTGGTCTGTAATAATTCTGGCATTCTTTAGAACCCGGTGTATTGGTGCACTGTTTGATCCAAGCCCTGCTGGGAATTAAATTTTCTCAATTAATGATTTTCAGAAAGTATGTAGTACTTCCAGAGTGCTTCTGGAACACTTGATAGTGCTTATATTTTTGAAACTGAAAGCTACACTTCCTGATTGTTAACAGATAAGACATTGTTGGCATAAAGCTCTGTCTGTTAACAGAAATGGTGAACGGCATCTCCTTAGAGTATGTCAGAAAATAAGATTCTTTGTAGCAGAATTTTTACTCTGTAATCTGCAAAGCCATTGGGTGATGCCTTTGATAACAGCCTGCCTTTTTTTTTTTTTTCATTTTACAGCCGAACTGAATGTCATTGCTCCAATTATTTCTAATTTCTTCTTGGCCTCATATGCCTTGATTAACTTCTCTGTATTCCATGCTTCTCTTGCAAAATCTCCAGGTAGGAACTACATTTTAGGGGTGGGAGTTTAGCCTTGTAATTCCTTTATGGATAAATGCAATTTAAAAGATATTAATATAAATTATAGTTTGATTATTAAATACATATTTGATTCTTGTGGCATTAAAAACTTAATATGTTGTATACTTGGGTCTTCTGACATTTTGAGGACTGGGTGATCCAATAGGGCTTAGGAGCTACTAATTTTGCCATCTTTGCTGAGGGAACACAAGTCAGAGTTTATTTAGAAACTCTGGAAGAAAGCTTTCTTGCTAATTCAGTATTTGGTTGGCAAACCACCCTTTTGTTGTGTTCAGTTTCTGCTAAAGTGTTTCATCTTCCAATCGAGAAGAAACAGGAATTGCTGGTGGTATTGCCACATTCTTACAGTCTTTAGTGTGGGAGGTTGGTTAAACTACAGGAATAAGCCAAAACCTGGTACCTGCAGAACAGATGTCCATCATACCCAGTCCACGTGCAGTTGTACTGGAATAATTCCCTTAAAAGCTTCTTAAAATTACTGAACTGGTAGATTTATTTTATTCTTCTCAGAGGATGGGCATAACAGTTTGCATAACAGTTCTAACTTTAATAACTCTGTATTTAATAGACTTGTTAATCTTGCATGTGTTCGTGGGGGTGTGCATGTGTATACCTGATTTTGGATAAACTTGTGGCGAATAAGGCTGTAAAAGAGTGGCAGTCCAGTACTTTGACATACCCAAGTTCTGCTTGGATATATCTGTCCTTTTCCTTTTCATGTAGTGAGAATTTCTATGTGAAAATAGTAAAAATGCACAACTGAAAATAGCAACATATAAGAAACTGAGGTATGAGATGATTATTTATGTTTTACTACCTTTGGAAAAAAAAAATCAAATGTCAGGCAAGCTACTGATTGCCAAAGGTTCCTGCAGCCTGATTCAATAAACATGCTGGCAAAAGCATCCTCAAACTTTCCTTTTGAGCTGTGCTTTTAGAGGGCTATACTGGGAGCATTTACGTATCTGTGTGAGAAGGCAAATTCATTTGAAAGGTGTTGGAAAATTGAAAGCATAAATGTGCCAGTCTGCATTTTGTGCATCACCGGAAGTCAGACATTCACATGAAATGGATGCAGAGTACCAGGGAAGGGAAAAAGAAACAGTGCTTTCCTTCTCTTGTAGTATTGCTTAAATTAATTTTCCCCCTTTTTTTCTGTCCTCCAAAATTTTATTTTGACTAGGTTGGCGCCCTGCTTTCAAATACTACAATATGTGGATTTCTCTTGTTGGAGCTATTCTGTGCTGCATTGTAATGTTTGTCATTAATTGGTGGGCAGCACTTCTAACCTATGTCATAGTCCTTGGGCTTTACATCTATGTCACTTACAAGAAACCAGGTATGTACAGGGGCTTCTTTTGGTTGTGGAGAGGGGAAAGAGGGGAAAAAGTGATGGCCTTGGTTGGGAGAAAAAGCCAACAACTTCTCTCTGTTTGGACAACTAGTTTAAACTTCTGTTTCACTCTTTTTAGTTGTAATGAAAAGGAATTTTGCCTGTATAGTTACTGCTGTTCCCCCTCCCAAATTGGTGAAGATGCCACTTAGGCATAAATGTCTGAATGAAAATTGGAGGAAAAGGTGCTCATCAAAAATGCTAAATTCATTGTAGCTGTCAAGAGATGTGTATGGGAGCAAAAAGAGATGATAATCAGGTCTTCCTTTTCCTCATAAAAATAATAGTCTGAAAGGATCCACTTAATCAAGCAGTTTTCCACTGAAAGTAGCTCACTTTGTTTAGCAATGTTTTGAGATTCAGTTTTTTTCTTTGCTGGGATATAAAATAACTCAGCACAGTATTTTTTCCTCAAGTGGTATTCTTCTGTTTGTGAAGTTGTAGTTTTGAAATGTGGAGATAAAAAAAGAGTCAGTTCTCCCTCCCTTAATTTTTTTGCTAAAACTTCTACAGAAACTTTCTCTTCAAATATAATTGCCTATTTAGCTGTAGGGTTTGTTGACTAGTATTGTATAAAATGTATCAAAGTGTAGCTTAAATCTGTGTTTCCAGTTGGTATCCAGCATTCATTTTGTGATGGTGTAGTTTTACAATGGACAGCTGTAAATAACACATTGGAACCTCAAATCTTTCAACAGATGTGAACTGGGGATCCTCAACTCAAGCCTTGATGTACCTGAATGCACTGCAGCATTCCATTCGGCTCTCAGGAGTGGAAGATCACGTGAAAAACTTCAGGTAACACTTAAAAACAGGAAATTCTGTATTCACTAGGCTGCTGTCGCAAGGTTTGGTGTCAAGGTTTCCATTAAGTCCATGTTCATCTCCTGTGATTCATCCAAATAAATGGAATTACAGATTGAGTGGGATTCCTAATACAGGTGCCATCTTCTAAAGTTACGAAGAACCTGGCAGCAACAGTTTTCATAGAGAGCATCCATGGTATTTCCTGCCAGTTGGGAAGATACTTCAGTTCTGACTCCTGGGCTCTTGGAAATGAGTAAATTTTCCTGCAGAAGTACAAGATGAAATATCTATATTGCATATATACAGACAGTTGAAATAGGATGTGTCAATCAGTTGTGATAAGTACCAGCAGAACCTCAAGGAATATGACAGTAAAATTCAATTACAAATGTAGTAATATAAGTATTAATGGGCTTTCCACTTCCAGATTGAAAAAAAAAGTGCTGGCTGTTGCAGGTGCAAACCTCAAATTTGGAAGTTTAATTAGGAAGTGACTCTTTGTTCTGAAGTTGTAAAGTGCCATTAAAATCCCTGATTTATTTTCAAGTGTTATATTGCCTATTACATCAAGCTGCATCATCAACAGGACAAGAAACTGAGGGACTGGAGTGTGTCCAGGGAAGGGAACGGAGCTGGGAAGGGGCTGGAGCCCCAGGAGCGGCTGAGGGAGCTGGGAAAGGGGCTCAGCCTGGAGAAAAGGAGGCTCAGGGGCCCTTGTGGCTCTGCACAACTCCCTGACAGGAGGGGACAGCCAGGGGGGTCGGGCTCTGCTCCCAGAGCACAGGGACAGGAGGAGAGGGAACGGCCTCAAGCTGTGCTAGGAGAGGTTTAGATTCAGTATCAGGAAAAATTTCTTCACCCAAAGGGTTTTCAGGCATTGAAAGAGGCTGCCTGGGGAAGTGGTTCAGTGACCATTCCCAGAGGTGTTTAAAAGATGTGTAGACATGGCACTTAGGGACATGGTTTAGTGGTGGAATCAGTACTGTTAAGCATAGAGTTATATTCAATGACCTTCAGTGTCTTTCCAATCTAAATGACTCTGATTGCATTCTATGATTCCAACATGGAAAATGAAATGGAGCAGCTGAAGAGTTTGAGGCAGATTATTTTAGGTGGTTCATATGATACGAAAAATTATCACTTGAAATGAGTTCTGAAGTTTGGACACTTCCTCTTTTAAAACAGATGTAAAAGTTGCTTTTGCCTTACTTGCACTAGGTTGGCTCTACCTTATTGTCGTGGGTTTACTCAGGAAGGGTCAGTCTTTTAAGTGACTTATGGTGCAGGAAGTAGTGCACTTTGTTTCCTGGGAAACAGAGCCAGTGACTAGCTAGTTTTGAGTATTAATAAGTGTATAATCCAATTAAAAGTTGTTTCGCCTCCAGGGAAAAAACTATATTTAAGAGAGATACACTTGAAAAAAACTTTTCTTTTCTTGTCTTGTTGCTGCGAGAGAAGCAAGTCCTGTGCTTCTCTCTCTGGTAAGGCTGGGCCTTTGCCTTTTCCCCCCC
>VZTJ01006673.1:326361-358645 GCA_013397795.1 Orthonyx spaldingii
AAAGTCAAAGTGTTGTTTTTTGTATTGTCATTAAAAAAATGGAGAGGGGGGAAGAGCAAAAGTGTTCTAACAGGTTTGTTCTGGTTCTTAATTTTTTTTCTTCCTTTTAAGTCTGTTAATAAACTTTCTTTATATTCTTTAAAGTTTGAGCCTGCTTTACCTACTCCTAATCCTTATCTCACAGTAAAATTAAATAAAATCTGGTAAGTGTGCTGGCGTTTAACCAAAAAACTCAAGTGAACGAACTCAAACCACCACACGAAATTGGTGTTTTGCCTTACTTGCACTAGGTTGGCTCTACCTTCTGAAGGAAAGTAATGTAAAAATGAGCATATGATTCCAGTATTTCTGCTGGACACAAAAGAATCTAAGCTAGAAAATGCAAGGGATGTGACTTACCAGTGGGGGAGAAAAACTTAATCCCTCTGACCTAGTCTTGTCTAAAATCTGCTCTTAACCTTTTTAAATGTGTAAATCTTCAGATTTAATGGGATTACTAAATTTTTATGCAATTACTCATAGGTCTGCTGACAGTTGGGTAACAGTTGATCTTTTCTTAATTTAACATAGTCTTATAAAAGTGGATGAGGTTATTACATTTGCAGTGATGACTATGTTGTTATGGCTAATACTTGCAAGGAACTTTACTGTTAATAAAAAAACTTCCAGAACTCCAGATTAATTGCAATTCCAATCTTCTTTTTTTTTCCTCATAATTCTAGACCTCAGTGCTTAATTATGACAGGTGCTCCAAATGCTCGTCCAGCTTTGCTTCACCTTGTCCATGCTTTCACCAAGAATGTGGGCTTGATGATCTGTGGCCATGTACATATGGTAAGTTTATTCTGTCTTTACTGCATAATGTTACCTTGGTCATGTTTTTCTCCTCTCTGCTTTGGGGTCTGGTTTGGTTTTTTTAACCTGTTTGCTTTTTGTTTCTGGTTCGTGTTTTAATTTTGGGTTGTTTATTTGTTTGGGTTTTTTTTTTTAAATGAAAGCATCATTAGACATTAAGTAAAGTCTGAAAAGAGATTTACTGGTAGGTTTTGCTAATGAATGGGTCGTCATTATTCCAATTAGATGTACTACAGGGGAAAATTTGTAAAAAATCAGTACCTTTGATCATTTGATGCTTAAATGCTGAGGGACTTTTTCCTTCTAATTGAGGTGAACATTGGGAGATTGATTCCTATGTAGAGTTCTTAGAAAGCCTGGGAGAAGAAAAACCTTCTTGAGCAGGGAAGTCAATATCAGTTTAGCCAGTGGCTGAAAATTGCTTTTAACCTTCCTAGTAGTGTTTTTTTCCTTCAGTGATCAGATTAATTTAATTGTCAGATGTTTTCTCTTTCCTTTCTGACCAGCCCCTGCTATTTCATTAAGTATCCCTGGGTATTTTTGTCAGAATGTCAAGTGAGGATGTTTTGCAGAGGGGGGTGTGTGGGGGTGGCTCTGCATGGACATAATTTAACAGTTCTTACTGCTTAGTGTCTTCTGTGGCAAACCTAAAGAGTGGTTTTGTAATGGTGGGAAGGAAGCAATTTTCAAGTAACTTTTCTTCAGAATTAGCTTGTCATGAGTTGTGTTAACTGAGGTGTAGGGGGGCTGTCATACAGTAATCTGTACTAAAACTTCCATTTAGCTACAGAGAGGCTGTGGCATCTCTGATAAACATTGGTAAATGCATTTTAACACATTGGGGTTGTGTAGTTTTGCTTCATATTTTAAAGCCAAGCTTTTGTCACATCTGTAAGAACATTTAAGCAAGTGTGTGATTTAGAGATGCCATCTAGGAGTGACACATGCCACCAGACTTGTGCAAGGCCACATGCCATCCATATCTCCAAACTGGACAGACATGGATTTGCAGGGTGCAAGATTGAGTGGGTGAGGAGTTGTCTGGATGGACACAGCCAGGGAGGTGTGGTCAGTGGCTCCATGTCCAGCTGCAGGCCGGTGGTGATGGTGTCCCTCAGGGCTGTGTCCTGGCACTGGGCCTCTCCAGTGCCTTCATCAGTGACATGGACTGGGAGATCAGGGCCACCCTCAGCAGATTGCAGCTGACACCGAGCTGAGGGTGCAGTGACACCCCTGAAAGACTGAATGAAAACGCTGATGACTCTCAAATGCGTTTAAATTTACTGCACTTCCTGAATATGACTTCTGATCTAATGGACAGATGAGAGCAAATCACGTTAATGCAGTTCACGTTACAGGTATTTTGTCTTAAGAAACTTTTAGTTGCTGTCTGCATAAACCGAACAGCATTTCATTGTGAAAGGACAGAAACTGAGTAATGCTGGGGAGATATCACAGATGTAATCACTGTACTCTGAAAAGTAGGGCTATACAGAAAAGTATCCATGTAGGAAGGCAACTGAAGATTTTTTGGGAACATATCCTTTCTTATTTAAAATGTATTTCTTACAAGAAGGGTAGCACTACCTCATTCTTTAATAGCTTTGACCATTTAGTCAGAATCTGTGTCCTGCAAAAAACTGGGCTGCTGTGTTCTTGATTATACCTTGTCCTGTATTCTGCATTTTGATATCTAGGAGGAACACAAAAGATTGACCCCAACAGAAGTAACATAAAGGAAGTATTTAAAGAGGAGGTGACTTTGACTTTGAGGATACAAATACTCCCATAAAGCTTAATGTTAAAGTCATCCTACATCTGTGTATATTTCTTTACAAAACCCTTTTCTTTTAAAACTGTTATACTTTGGAGGACAAGCTTGTGCCACCCGCTGGGGAAGAGGGTTGTGCTCTGCAGGAACAAGACTGCTAAAGTTTGAGCAACCCTCTTCCTAAAAATGGTAAAAGTTTTTCAGTCTTTGCTGCTGCTAATGCCTGGTGTTTTGTGATTTGGGGTGTTTTTGATAAGTGTGCAAGCATGCTTTGAGGTTCTCTGAGTTTGAATTCATTTATAGCAGTGATATTAAAAACTTGGGAGGGGCTTTTTTGCTCCCATTACTCATATTCCTAATTTTTGTTCCCTCCTGTCTTATTATTTCCTTTTTTTGTAAGGGTCCTCGGAGGCAAGCCATGAAGGAACTATCAACTGATTTGGCTAAGTATCAGCGATGGCTAATTAAAAACAAGATGAAAGCTTTCTATGCACCAGTGCATGCAGAGGATTTGAGGGATGGAGGACAATACTTAATGCAGGTATTTTTTAAAAAAAATTAAAGTGGTCAAGATGCATACCAAAATTGGAAGTGGCTTTATATTTTGAAATATGTTCCTTTTGCAAAATTATCTTAAAGCTTTGATGAATAGTGCTTTATTATCCTCTTAAGCAGAAAATGGAACCTTCAGTTGTGTCAGTGACGTGTTTTTTATAAAATACTTCTTGTTCTTTTTAGGCTGCTGGTTTGGGTAGAATGAGACCTAACACTCTTGTTGTTGGATTTAAGAAAAACTGGAGACAAAGTGACATGAGAGATGTTGAAACCTATATCAATTTATTCCAGTAAGTAGAAAATACAAAGTTTTAGCTGCTATGTTCCATTTCAGTATGTTTGGTAGTAAGTCAAGAAAGATCTTAATTGCATGAAGTCTCCTTCAGGTAGACACAGATTTTCCATATGACTGATTCAGCAGTTTTCAATACCTTGGGTTTTTTCTGATATGGAAATTAATAAGCAAGTCTTTATAGTTTAAGCAGATTAGAAATCTTCATAATAACTTTCTGTATCTAGAAAGAGTCGTGGCAGAGGTCTGAGGTTTGAGAGCTGCTGTTTGAAGAGGAGAGGAAATACTTTGCTCACAAGATACATAGTACTAACACCCAGGGTAATACAGAAAGGAGAAGAGAAAGGAAATCCCAGAGTGACTTGACAGTACTGAAAGGCAGACCAGATGTGGCTGAAAAATTTAATAGAGTAACTTGTGCTGCTACCCCAGACACTTAAGGAAAAAAAATCATTGCTTGTTTTACTCATACAGAGGTTTTTGTGTTCAGCTGAAGTGCTGCTGAACCCACTTCCTTTGTGCTTTATATTTCTCATTTTCTGTGTTTTTAAAAAAGGGTATAGGGGTTTACAGGCAGATATTAGAAAAGGCCAAAAATGTCATCTCACCCAGGTCTTTGAGAGAAAAGCAGGGGCACCAAATACAGTGGAAAAATAAGGAAACACATTGGTTAGTTTTTCTTTTTTTCCTATTTTATTTTGGGATGGCTTTTGCAGGAAGATCTGTCAAGGTCAGCAAGTCATGTGGTTCTCCACATCCCTAAAGAAACCTCAGGAGGTAATAACTTCAGGTCAAATGTATTTCTGGAAAACTAAGTTTCTGAAGCACAAAATAGAAACACGCCTAATCTCAACAAATCTAACACATTAAATAATGAAATTAAAATGTTCACTAATAGACAAAACAATTCTTAAATCAACCTCAATTTTCTTGCACTTATTATAGAATACATTGATACTTCAAACATTTCTAATCAAGTCTTACTACTTCTAAAGGAAAGTGTTTAATTAATGAAATCTTGAGAAATTTTTGTCTGTGGAAATGATATGGGAGGGAGTTCTCTGATTTATGGTTGTTTGTAATGAATGAGGTATTTATATGTAAAAGATGGTGATTAAAGACTAATGCAAACTGTATGATATGGTTAAGTTCATGTTCTTGTCTTATATTTTGAGGGTGAGGTTGTTACTAATTTTACTCTACTTCTACTCAGCAATTTATTCCTGGTTTTTGCTCTTCTCTACAGTAATGAAGTTCTGCCTTTTTATTTTTGAATGGAGTGAGTTCCAACTTTATCGGATGTAATAGGACTCGGCACATTATAGCTAATTTATGTCTAATTTAATATTAAATTACATCATCTTAGGTGTTTTTAATACCCAAATGTTTTTGAAATATGTCAGAAATCTTTAGTTCTCAGATCAAAAAAATCTACTCAAATCCCTTTGTTGATGGAGGGAGATAAAAATTTATATTTCTTGGTGTATCTTACTATCTGTGCAAAGCTTAAGTGACCTATTTATGTTGCTTTTATTTAATAACTGTTTACACAGTGGAGAGAGTGAGGAAGAGGGAATAGGTATCCTTTCTAGACATTATTTTTCCGAATATGATGTTCAGTTTAGAGATACAGTTAATATTTTGGAATTGAAATGGACATTCTAAAGCAAATTTATGACTTCTAATGGCAGTGCTTAATCACTCGAATTTGTTCAGGGAGGGGAGGGTGCATTTTTCATTTGGAAAAGAACAAGCTGTAAAATATTTTATTATTGTCCCTTTTGTTTAGTGATGCCTTTGATGTTCAGTATGGTGTAGTTGTCATTCGCCTCAAGGAGGGCCTGGACATTTCTCACCTTCAGGGCCAAGGTATGACTTACTTTGTTCCATCTGGTGAATTGCTGTTCTAATTCCCTTGTAAAACTACATTCTAAAAATATTAAAACTCATTGAAAAGTCAACATAACACCACTGTTGTGGTACAATAAAATATACTGAAATGAGTAAGTCTGAGCTGCAAGATAGCAGCAGAACTTGGGTTTTCTGTGTGTTTCAGCTTTCTGTATTTGCAAATTTTATACAGCTGCTTCCAGAAGATCTCTACTTTGCTGAAATTAATTAGTGATGCTGGCAAGTTGGAATAAAATGTTTAGGGTGCAAACCCAGAAATTGTGAAAATCACAACAAATATTGCACAATGCAGAAATGCCATTGAGTTTGGTGTGTGGGTTGCCAATCCCTACACAGACTAGTTTAGGGCCTCTGAGTAGTCTGCCTCAAATTTGGAAAGGTTTTCTATGTAGAAGATTTAGTTATGCTTTGTCAGTAGTGTTCCTAAGTGGAATGGTGTAGTTTTAGTTAAATTCCAAGTCTGTGAGCTTTGGTGCAGCTGTCCACTGATTTGATAATGTGTAATTTGTTTGTGGCTTGCTCCATATAATGCTGCTACCATGAGGAGGAATGACACAAGGAGGAGCATCCCCCTGAAACAGGGTGGATTTGTTCTTTCACTGGAAAAGGTGAATGTTTCAGTATTTGGAGAGAGTCAGGGAGCCTGTCACCGTGTGCTGGAGGGCAGAGGAGTATGGAAACAACACCGCTGAGAAAACTGGGCATGTCACACCAAGGTGTCAGAAGAATCTTGGTACCCACTGGGGACCGTGAGTTTGCTTCAGCTCTGACAGCTGCTCCACAGAAGCCAAACCTGGAAAAAAGACTTGACAGTGAGACAGACACACTTGGTAAAACAGAAGACGTTTCACCAAGTGATCCTTTTGCCTTTCTAGTTGTAGTTCCACAGTGTTACCTAGCTCTGTTTTTAGACTCTGGGAATGCAATCAACAACCACAACCTGTGAAAGTGACAGAAAACGGCAGCTCTTCTCAGAGGAGGAGCTTTCTGCTCTGAAGCAGTTCATGGAACACTTTTGTGTTGGTTCTCCCCCTCCTGCCCTCCTTGCCGTGGTGTAACGGTTGCAGAAAGTTTAATTAACCTAAGCCAACACAGTGTAGTCACATAGCTCTGTTGATACCATTTGTAACAATTCAGTGGTTTCTGATGGTTTTTTTGCTTTCGCAAAGATTTGCTATCATCCCAAGAGAAGTCTCCATGCACCAAGGATGTCATAGTAAAAGTGGATTATAGCAAGAAGTCTGAGACAGACACTTCCATAGCTTTTGCTCCATCATCCAGTGAAAGAACTCCCACCCCACGCAAAGGTAACTGCTAGTTAGCAATGAAACTTGAATTCTCTCTGTCATTCCCTCCTCAGTTCCTCTCTCTCTCTGCCCAGGGATTATTTAGGGTTGATTTTTGTCTATGGTATAGAAGTGTCATGCTTTCATAGATGTTGATGTCTAATCACTTAAGTACTTTGGTTCAGAGTTTACCAGTATGTAAAATAAATATTTGCTTCTAGTCCCCTAAACAAAACGGGTGGTAAGCAATGACTTACAATAGATTTTGTTTGTTACTGAGTTTGAGAGACAGTAAAAAATTAAGAACTTTGCCCCACATCTGTATGTTACGAGTGATTGGAAAACTACTGAATTTATGACAGTTTGTTCATCTCAGACTAGAGTATTATATGCATATTAACAGACACAATTCAGGATAATTTGACATGACAATAAACAACTTTGCTCATACAAAGCAAAAGCCTTAGATGGGTAGTGGAGGTGTATATATAATTTTTTTTAAGTACGAATACATCTTATTAGGATTTGGTAGATTCCTTTCGTGTGCTTTTCTCTGTGCAAAAATCTGCTTCATTTCACATCTTTATTTTCTAATTTTTTTTTTTTTGCTTTTGTATTGTTTTCATTAAAGAAGAAATTAACCTTTTTATTTTGTATCTTTAAAAACCTTCCAGAGGAGGACGAGGATGGAAAGACTTCAGCACAACCACTGTTGAATAAAGGCAGGCATTTTCCACCTTTTTGTGTTAAACCATTCTTTCACATTGTTGATTTCAGTTTTCTTTTTGTAATTCTTTCTACACCTAAGTACCAGAGAGGAAAATACCAACCATGCAGTGTTTATTTGTTTCTTCATATCTGCTTTAGAATGTACTTCATCCTTGGGGTTTAGGTGAAAAAAAAGGCAACGTTGTGGAAATTCCCAGAAGTTGCTGCCGAGAAAGGATTGTGTTGAATAAATGTTGAAATAAAAAAAAAATAAAAAAGCTTTTCTCTTAAAGTAACATTGGAAATGTATTCAGGAGCTTTCTGCTTTGTTAATTCTGTATCTCAGGTGTCTGTCTGAGTCCTTGCTTGGTTCAGGAGATACCACCTGATGGTGTAGTGGAAGTGCTCTCAGTTTATTCAGTGTACCTGCTAAAGCCATGGTTGCTGCTCTGTTATTTGGAAATTGTTCAATATCCTGCAAATTAAAGTGTAGTGCAGCTACTCAGTGAGGTGGACATGTGAAATAATGCAAAGTAGTCATTCAAATCAGCATTTTGAGAAATTAACTGAGCAGTTATCACTTCCTGGTTTATTTCAGACTTGTTTTGCATTAATCAGGTATTTTTGCCTTGACTGCAATTCATCTGAACTGTTTTGACATTTTCTTCGTAATTTCAGCAGCTAGAAGCTTTTGTGTTTCAATAATGGAAAGTGAGATTACATCTTGAAGTACAAGATGGCAGTTTGGAAGAAGTCCCAGTATGCAATAAAGTAGTATATTAATGTAAATCAGTCACAGATGTGCTCTAAATTTAAAAAATTCCTAATAAAATAAGGATAGAGATGAATGTCAGACTCCTGGCTCTTGCTCAGACTAAGGTTTTAATTAGGAGAAAGAGGCTGGGGGTTTTTTCCCTACAGTTCAGAAAAAAATATCTGTATTGTTCTAACTGCAGATGTTATTACTATTGTTGTCAGCAAATCAAGTAACTTTGTTATGCAAAACAGTACTTGTTGCAGAAGACAGGGCCCAATATGCATAAGTAGCTTTTATTTTCACCACATGCGTAAAGAAAACTGGATTTAAGGAAAGAATTGTTTAGGACTTGGCTTTTACTTGTAAAATTATTTATCTACATATTTTTATGGAAATCCTGTCATTTCTAAGAGGTAACAACAGTGCATAACCTAAAACTCTGCAGCAAAGTTAATTAAATTGTCCAGGCAAATGCCTGTGTAAAGACCTCACACATCTTTTATTTCTCAGATGCCTGCTAAATTACTTCAGCTGCTGAAATTATGAGGCTCCAGACTCCCTAAATAGAGCCAGTTCAGTTTATATCCAGTCAATCAAAATCTGAAGTTGGGTTGGGTGGCATAAAGGAAAATTTCTAATTTGAAAGTAGGTATATTGCAAAATGTTAAGGGCTGCATTTAATGATTTTCAGAGTGATTAAGCAAAACACTTCAAAACCAAAATTGCACCATAATTTTTTCCAGATTCAAAGAGCTCATCTCCTTTAAACTTGGCTGACCAAAGACTTCTTGATGCCAGTTCTCAGTTCCAGAAGAAACAAGGCAAGAGCAATATTGATGTCTGGTGGCTCTTTGATGATGGAGGTAATGTTCTTTATAATTTTAAAAGCTTTAAATGTTGATAAAAAGATTTATTGGAGTAGTTTTGGATTAGTTGTTAATAGATTGGATTAATTGTTAATAGATATGTCAGTCAGTTCATATGAAATTTGTACTGTTTAACAAAGTGCAGTTTTCTTCATCTTTCTCAAATTCTGCTCTAAACACAGGTCTGACACTGTTGATTCCCTACCTTATTACAACCAAGAAGAAGTGGAAGGACTGCAAGATCAGGGTGTTCATTGGTGGAAAAATAAACAGGATTGATCATGATAGAAGAGCGTAAGTTTGCCTCAAAAATTCCATTTCAAGTGCTAATACAGCATGTTACACGTTGGATTCCTTTCTCTTCCTGCTTGCCTTATTCCAGTTGTTCTTTGCTTGAGGTGTAATCATATTCTGTTGCCTTTCTCCAAAAAAAGAGTTCATTTCCCCCAGATTGTTTTTGGATCAGTTACTTCAAACTAATTTTTCTGCCAATATTATCTGACACTTAACATTTTCTTTTTCAAATATTTTCTGAGATTATCTTCGAGGGAGAGTTGTTCCCTTATTTTAAAGCCATAAAGTTTTGGGGTTTTTTTCCAAAAGCATGTTGTTGATTTATAGTCATATGCCAAGTCAGTTTGGTTTTTCTCCTTGTTACATTGAAGATGCCTTTTTCCTGTTTCTTAAAACAGTGGGTTTTATTACCAAACATCTATGTTTACCTTGTGAAATAATTAAAACTGTGATCATGTACAAAGCCTTGTTTTTCTGATGCAGGATGGCAACTCTGCTCAGCAAATTTCGGATAGACTTCTCAGATATTATGGTTCTTGGGGATATTAATACTAAGCCAAAGAAAGAAAAGTAAGTCTCAAAACATATCTGGTTTATTCATTGAATTTGTGATGTCTTTCATTTAGAACACCTCATTCTTGCCTACATAAATTGTGGTACAGAAGTTGCTGTGTCGTTCAGTGTTTCACAAAAATGCAGGAAATTAATTAACAATATCTCCTGTGTCCAAGAATATAGAAATCTGTCTTTCTTAGTCTCTAGCCCTTAGACTGTAATGCCAAATTCAGAAAAATTAAGTTTTAAAAAAAAAAATCTGAGTTGTCTGGAGCAATCTTCTTTAGGAAGAGGGATGTTCACCAAAACTGAAGTGATCTGAATCTCATAAAGTCTTAGTTTAATGTAACAAAGCTTGGTCTTGAAATAGCCTGATCTGGGTTTTGTGGGTTGTTTTTGGTTTTTTTTTTTTTTCTTTTTTCTTCCCTCCTTTTTTAAAATTGCTTGGACTGTTAATGTACACAGGAGTGATCATACATATGATATTTCTTGCTTTCAAGTTTAAAAAACCTTTAATGGTTGATGGCTTTCAGCACAAATTTAGAACAGACTGTGTACAACTTAATGGGAAAGGAGGATAATACTTTTATCCCCCTTTCCCTTCAGGCCTTCTTGAGTGTAGTAAAGTTGTAAAAATACCTTTTATAGGGGCATGCATTTATCCGAAAGTCTTGATATGCCATGGAAATTGAGAAGTGTTATTTTAGAACTTGCCAAGTGCTAAATGTTAATATGAGTTCCTCTATACCCTTTTTAATAGTTCTTTCTTAAATGTATAGAATGCATTGAGCAACTAAAACAAAGTATTTCTGGCACTCTAGTGCTAGGAGCTTGCTGCTGTGAAAGGTGTAAACTCTGGTGGAGTAGCACCCATTTATGCATCACAGTTGAGATCCAAGAGTCACGTGGAATTATTTTTACTTAATAGAAGTGATCCATGAATTCTTTCTTCAGGGAGCATTTTTTTCTATCTCTGTGGATACATCCCCACAATATACCCAAAATGTTTCTAAATACCATTTAGGTATTAACAACAGCTGCAAACCAAGTGGAGGAAGATTAATTTTTAACAGTTGCTATGCTGTCTGATAATAAATATTATTAGTAAATTGCCTTTTTATTCAGCTAAAAAATAGCAGATCACATTTGTTTTCTTTCTTTTGATTAAGGTGTAGTCATGGTACAGTAAAGACCACCAAGGATAGATAAAAAGATGTTTTGTTAGTAATGTGGGTATTTCTTGGAGGAAATGCAGGTAGAAAAGCAGGATAGTGTCAGTTCTTCTTTCTAGCAGAAATGAATTCTTCCTTGATCTTCAGAAGGTTTTATTCCGAAGTTCTTGCTCTAAAGTTCTAGTAAATTCAAAGTATTCATATTCTTACAAGTGCAACAGGAAGACTAAGCAAGATGTCTGTATTTTTTCATTTGAGTGTGGCTCCTGGACTGTATTGGAAAGAGATAAAAGAAGCAAAATAAAAAGATCAAAGGCAGAATCCTAACAGCAATAGCATGAGACTTGATATCTGGTTTTTAGAGTAAGATGGAAACTCCCCCTCTTTCAAAGTTAGTTCTGAAGAAGCTACTCCTAGTTATTGTCCCTTTTTTAAGGATAGTACTGTTCAGCTTTTAAAATTAGAGTGAAATTTCTGGACTGAGTTAAATTTTAATTGTATGGTGAATTGTTTACTGAATCACAGTGTCTGCATATGCAAAGAGCTGATTTGATAATCTAACTGAACAGGCAGGGAAAAAAAAACTATAGCTCATTTTTCATAGTAACAAAACTTAGTTTCTGATACTATGAAAATAACTTCTAATATAAAGACTCATATGTGCTCTAATGTTTGTTCACTTAATCCTTCCAGTATTGCAGCTTTTGAGGAAATGATAGAGCCCTTCCGACTTCATGAGGATGATAAAGAACAAGAAGTTGCAGATAAAATGAAGGAGGATGAACCATGGAGGATAACAGATAATGAGCTTGAACTCTACAAAACAAAGGTTCTGGGTTTTTTTAGAGTGTTATGTCAGTTAAAACTTCCTTCTCCTACTGCATTTGTGGTTGTGATATCAATGAGTTAGTTCTTGTTATCCTCTCTCTTCCATAGCAGTTTTTATGAATAGCAGATAAAAAGCAGCATCTAAAACAATTTAAGTGGTTCACAAAAGCAAAAAAGTTCTGCATTTGAGAATGAGCAGGGGCCAGACTGTTTTCCTACAGTATTTCAGCAGTTAGTTTAGAATAATTTAGTCTATATGCAGGTGTTTGTGACCCTTTGTTTTTTGGTCCAAGCTAATGTTTTTTGCTTCATTATTTTTAAAAAACACCACCAAAACCAAACAACACTTTGTGGTGCAGAGGAGCAGTTAAAGGTTTGACATCTTTCCCGAGCTATTGTGCACCATGGAGACAGCAGAAGTATTTCTTCTCAAGTGTTTCTTTGGAGGAGAAAATAAATGGCCTCCTGTAATAGGGTAGCATTTGGCTTGCTTGCACATTTTAAGCTTGTGTTTTCTTTTTTACCCAGTCTAACAGCCATAGGTTTTTTGCAACAAGAATGAGTTTCCACACTGAGGTGGAAGTACCTGCTTTTTATTAATTACTCATTTCAATTGGTGATATTCGGGTTTTTTGGTTGGTTGGTTTTTTAAAAGAACTTTTTGTAGTTTTTAAATAAAAGCTGTTCTAACAAGTTTCCTTTTATTTACAGACTTACAGACAGATTAGGCTAAATGAGTTGCTGAAAGAACATTCAAGTACAGCTAACATAATTGTCATGTAAGTAAATTATTTGGATTTGTGGTGTTACCCAAATTGATACAAAGCTGTAATTTGAAATATAAATGTAAATACAGATCAGGAACAAGCCTTTGCCTTGGCACTGAAGTATAGAAATACTCAAGATGTCAGTGCTGACTGTATTTACTTACTAGAAGTGTGAAGCTACTGTACTGCTGAAGAAAAGTGTTGTGCTTTTGATTGTGCTGCTTTAATTGATCACCTCCACATTTGTGGTGCAACTCAGGATTCTCATGTTCTTTCTACTCCTACGTGCAGTTATTCCCCTCTTTTTCAAGTCCTTCCCTTTGTTTCCTGCACTAGGAGATCTCTGTAGATAAAGTTAAGTCATTATCTTGCTCACATATTTTTTGGGGGATTGCTTTTGGTGTGAAAAAGCAGGAGGCAGATTGTAGATTTCTTACTGCTGTATTTTAAAATGTTGAAGAGTCTTTCAAGAGTCTGTCCTCAGCTGAGGAGGATCCTGCATGAAGCTGCCTGAATATTAAATGGTGGTGACAGGCCAAAAGTGAGGGGGGAATGGATGCAAAGGCCTGTGATGTTTTAAGATACAAGCTCTCAACTCATGAAGTCTGGGGGGCGGGAGGGGAATAAATTGAAAAGGTTAGGAAATTTGACTTAATGTTTAGGTCTTTTTAGAATCATCTACCACATTTATTATGATCTGACTTGCACCTGGCCAGGCTTTTGTGATCAGTGGGTGTTGTTTCCCTTGTGGCTTGCAGGAGCTTGCCGGTGGCGCGGAAAGGGGCAGTTTCCAGTGCACTCTACATGGCCTGGCTGGAAGTGCTCTCTAAAGATCTGCCACCAATTCTCCTGGTCCGTGGGAATCATCAGAGTGTTCTCACCTTCTATTCCTAAGAGTGCTGCACATGGCACAGCCGTGATGAAATGGTACTGCAGTGCCCAGGGGAGAGTGACTGGCGTGGTCTATAGTTCATTAACATCACAAAGGCAAAAAGTGACTCTTCTTTCACTATTTCACTGACTTGAAAGCACACAAGGAAAGTCACTGTATTTCTAAAGTTGTGACATCTTCAGTTTTATTCTATATTTTCTGTAATTTAATCTTGCTTAATGGGGGAGGATTCCTTGTTAGACTGAAGAACAAGACAAGCTTTTTGTTTGCTATTTGAATAGCAGCAATAAAATGTTGTATTTTTGATCAATGAAAGGATTATAGATTTATAAAAGCCTTTTAGCCTTGAGGTGCCTTCTGAAATTAACCAAATCTCACCCATACATCCTATTTTGTAAATTTATATAGAATGTCAAAATCTGCCTTCAACTAAGAGTTTAGATCAGACTTCCTTTAGTTTTTAGTCTGTTCCATATTACAATAAAAATGAATGCTGCTTTTCAGTCTTCCATTGAGCTATTAGTTCTTAGTACTGTATGTTTTCTATCGTCAGAAAGGTTTTTGGTTTTTTTTTTTTTATTATTATTATATCTGTTAGATTTAAAGGTGAGAATTGGGGCAGGTCAGTTGAACTAAAGCCGAATCCCTGATGTTACTGTCACTAAGATTTGCAACAGTAAATTAACTAATTAACTAATTCTGCTTCTAGAGAGGGTTCTTTTTCTCAAATTTGACAATGTGTGCTACTGTGGCAGTAGTCTGAGACAGCTAATTTTATCTACCTTGGCAGAGGGTAGTATCCTCTTAGTCTTAGCTCTGCTGTGAAATCAAGCTCATCTTGCTGGCTGAGGCTTTTTAACTTAATACAAATTGGAAGAAAATAAAAGAAAGGACCTGTCCTAGTTCTTGGCCTCTTATGTTTTAGTGTCACTTTCAACTTATTTTTGAAACAAAACTCGACTTAAGGCTTGAATGGGGATAATATAAGCAATGTGATGCTATCTAACAGAAAACAGTAAACACTATGTGGAATTGTGCTATCCAGTATGAAATGTAAAAGCTGCAGTTCTCTCGCATTTTTCAACAAATGGTTAAACGGACCACTAAGTTCTTAGGGGAGATGTTTTTAGGTCAATTCATTCAGTTGTCAGAAAATGCATTTAGTCTTATTAAATAATACTCAGGTTTGATTGTCTAGCAATTTTGATCTGTTCCATACATCCTACTTTATACATTTTCTATGTTCAATAAAGAAACTGCCAGTCTTGTGTGCCCTTTCATTGTATATTTTGGAAACTTCATAATTTAGTCTACTACAAACACCTGCAAAAGAAATTTCACTTGAGCCTTTGTACAAAGGTTAGTAATGTGAACTGTTTTTTAAATTCCTAATATTTTTGGATAGAAAGGATTGCCTAAAAACATTTCACAAGCTTTTGATATTAGCATTGGACATGCTACTGGATCAGTTTACCAGTGGGTGAGTGACTTTCATTTAAGGATGCACAGAAAAGGGTTTTTGGGGGGTTTTTTGTTTGGTTTGTTTGGGACTTTTTTTTTTTTTTTTTTTTTTTTTTTTTTTTTTTTTTTTTATTANTTTTTTTTTTTTTTTTTTTTGCTAAATACAGGATCAAATTGAAATGTAACTGTTCCTTTTGAAGGACAAAGTATAATCATTGTGTGGCAAGGCAGAGCTTCAACTTCATGTGATTAAAGATAAAACTACACTGTGCAGTGTACACTGTTGTCAAGTTCTTGGTAAACTGCAAAAAATCTTTTTTTTTCTTCTTTTGTTGTTTCTGTCAATTAGGTTTGAGACTATGGAATAATTTCACTTTTGAAAAAACTTTAAGGAAAACAAACATGCATGTCTTGCTGCTAAGTGTGAGATAACTGATGCCAGCATGAACCCAGCTTGTTATGATAAAACATTGTAAGACAAGACAGACAGTGTGGGTCAAAGCACTGTTTCCCTCCAGGTGAGGGGATGTGGATCAAACTTACCAACATAAATATCACAGGTTTTACAGTGTTTTGTAGGGGATAAGGTTGTCACATTGTGCATATGGAATCATTGCCACATTTCTCCTTGTTTTGTGGGTAACATTCTTTTGAGCAGATGGACAGTATGGCATGGACTTAGTGCTGCTATCTTAAAAAACAAAAAACGTGCACAGGTACACTTATTTAAAAGGTTTATTTGCCCATTCAGGAAACCATTGCTTGTGATCTGTAACACGGCACAGAAACCAAATGAAGTGTGTGTATACATGCATATATGTGTATAAAATTATATAAAGTATATCTAAATATGCATATGGGGATAGTTAAGGTCATGTCTGTGAAATACCGTAGGATGCTTTTCACATGCACTCTCAGGAGTCCACTAATGCTAGGCATGAGGGCAAGTTCCAAGATTATTTGCTCACTTAAATTTGAACAGTTAATGGTAATTGTCTGCAACAGATGTCCGTTAGTGGCAGTCACTCCAACTCCTGCTTTGATTTTGACGCCAAATTTACTTATGTTCCAATCATCATTAAATACATGAAAGATTAAATCACTTACACATGGCAATTCATACCTTCTTATAGATTAGGTTCCTTTGTATGGGTTTAGGAAGACAGTAATAGCTGGTGAAAATCAATTATTTATTTGTTCACTTGTGTTTAGGTTTCCTTTTACATACATTCTTTTTATATGCTTTTTTCTGACATTACATATTTAAAAAAAAAACCCTAAAAATAATTTAAAAGATTTGAGCGTTAGTGGGTCATGACCCACTTGGTTTGAAGATGTAAGATTTGACACTGTACTGTAACTGTCCCACACAAATGCTTTTCTAATGTTTTAACGTAATTATTGCAGTTAATACTTTGTACCAGGGGGATGTCACTGCAATAAAAGAAGTGAATTCAATACAACTGCCTTGTCTAACAAAGCCTTTTTTTTTTTTTTTTTGATGGTGGGAAGGGAATAATGTTCATAATTCAACAGGTTAATGCTGAGTGTGGTTCTTGACATTAATATGCCTATTGCATCCATCTGATAATTATCTTTATAGTGGAATTTGCACAGGGCAAGTGGAACTTAAAGCAATTCATGTGTCTAGTATAAGACCAAAACCATGTTGTTCTTTGGGGAGGAATGTTTTTGCCTGCAGTACCTTAGAAACAGCAATGGTTGCATAACAAATTAACCTTGTAAAATTTGCCATTTGCCAGACAAATGCCCACATTTTCAGCCCATGGTGTGCCTCAGCTGGAATGGTGGTGTCTGAAAATCCATTCCAATTGGTTTTGCCCCTGAATACAGAGAAGGACTGTCCTAACTTCTCTTTCACCCTTGAAACAGTAGAGAACATGAAATATGTTGGGAAAATAGCTCATCACACTCTTGCAAAGTTGCTTATAAGCAAGGCATGTTTGGCCTTCACTAATGTACACTCAACTAAAAAATATTGAAAAACTGAAGTTTAGAAGCATAATGATAAGAAAGGGTGAGTTCTGTCATTGTAATCCTACTTAGAACCACTGAAAAACTGTTTAACCTCATCAGTTTTGGTAATTAACCTGTGCTACGTTCAGAGCTCTTCTGCATATCCACTGTTAGTCGTGTTTAAATTGAGGCCTTAGGAGTGAGGTTTCAAGGCCACTGGAAAGGGTAAACTTTTGAAAAATACACTGTCAGCTCCCATGGCATTGGCTCTACCCTGGTTTATTCTGTAAAGAGGCAGAGAAGGTTTGTTGCAGCTTTTCTTAGATCCTCCTGTTTGCTGGAGAAGTATGAAGAAGTGGATTGAATAATGGCATTACCTTGTGCCGCATTCATACTTAAGCAATTTCAAGTATGTGTTTAAAGGTAAAAAGTGAGGATTTGGTCAAGGTCAATCTCATCCCTTTACAGAGAGTGAAGGCTCACACTGCAGAAAGTGATTGCTGTGATTTTGTTTTAAAACAGGGAAGCAGGATGCTCCTCACCTTGGTGCTTGTTCTTTTCTCACGTAACCCCTGTGGGTTCCTGTAAATCCCCAAACCTGGTTTGTGTTCAGCTGGGGTGGGAGCCAGGCTTCAGGTCTGTGAGATCACACAGGCAGCAAGTGGTGCATCATCAGATCCTTCCTGCTGTTCTGCCTTTTGGCAGCGTGCTGCAAAACAGCTTTCCAGAGTGCAGGCTGTGGATTAGGTTGATGGAGGCCACTGCCTGTGTTCAGGACAGAGAGATGCAAGCTGCTCCAAAGCCTTGAGTGTTAACGAAGGAGTAAATGTGGAAACAGTAGCAGGCACCTTCTCCAAGCAGCAGCAGGGAAGATGTTTTTCTTGAAGTGCAGGAGTTCTCCTACACCCAGAGGTGCATCTGGTGCTGACAGACTGTGCTCCATCCTTCGGGCTGTATCTCTGGACTTGCTGACAGCTGCACAGACAGAACTCAACAAGGCAAGCTTGTGCTGACTTCTTACATCCCTGTTCTTGCTGAACTGAGAGTAGCGAAAGGAACCTGAGAACAGTTTCTTTGTTGCTCTCCCGCCTTGGTCTGCCTGCTGTGTCTTCCAGAAAAGGCTGGCTTTGTATCTCCAGGATCCTGCTCTGCACCCTGCCCTCTGCCACCTTCCTGACCCCCGGCTACACAGCCAGGTTTATCTGCACCTTGCAACACAATGGGGAGCAGGGAAAGGCAAGCCCTCAGGATTTAAACTGCCAGGTCATGCTAAATTAAACTTTTTCACCCATCCTCCTGTCAAGATCTCTCAGTAGCAAGCCAAGCTACAGAGAGCAACAGCAAAGGCCTGCAGGGAAATGTCAGCCGCTCTGCCTTGCTAATACTTGTATAAAAATAAAAGTAAAGCACCCTGTCTTGTGCCCTTCACAGCCCTCTCACCCCTGTTCACAGGAATCTAATGGCAGTAGCCCCTGGCTGTGAGACATCACAATCCTGCTGCCTGGGATCTGGGCAAAACTGACCCTGCTGAGCTGTAGCCAAAACAAATTCCAGCGTGAGGTTCCATGTCCAGGCACATCCCCTTTGTAGTCCCTCAGTCCCAGCCACAGTGATAATAAAACCCCTGCTAACAGAACATCATTTTTAGTGAGGGAAATCCTATTCCTGTACATTTCCTAGTTCCAAGTAAAATCCTATCACCAGGTGGCACCACTGCCTTTCAGCATTTCATGTAATGCCTGAAGCTGCACTAAGCACACTCTTCCTGCACTGTTCCATTGGTGTCATTGATTAAACGACTTAGTGCTTTGAATAAACAACATCTATCAGGGTAATAGAATTATTTTCCATGCATTTCTTCATAATTTCAACTGGATTGGTGAAAAGTTTAATATTAATTCTGCCAGGCCCTGTGGGAAAAAATACTGTGGTTTTGCTCCAAAGGGATGCAGGAATCTCCAAGCAGATGCTGCCTGATGAGTTCAAACAGCCTTTTTACCACCAAGTAACCATTTCATAACACACTGGGTGATGCTTGCTTTTCTCAGTGCCTGCTTCCAGCTGTGTTAGCCTTAGAGAGCAGAAGGAGAAATGCTGCAGTCAGAGAGGGAGGAGATGTTAGAACACACTGGCATGTCCCATCTAGTTCCAGAGTGATCTATAACATTCCAGTAAGGTATTTCTGCTTCATAAGTACCAAGCTAGACAAGTGTCTGCCACTTGCAACTACAAAGGTGGGAGCTGGACAAAAAGAAAAGGCTTTGTGTCACCCCAAAATATTCAGGTACTGGCTATTTAAAGTACTGAAGGAAAAGGAATAGTGTAGCACTAGACATTTTCAAGTTAATTTAGCTTCAAAATAACTTTATCACTCTGTTGAACAGTTTTATAGCTACTAAATCTTGGAACATCTCTCTGCAATTAAATTTGTCTCTGCAAAACAGATGCTAACATGGAGTTACGAGCAAAGGATTTCCACAGGCTCTGGCTGAGAATAAGAGAGCTGGGATTACCCTTGAAATATCCTCACTCCCAGCCCTGTGTGATTACTCCTTTTTTCAGACCAAACTGCCTGGCTGGGTGATTTGCAAATTACAGGGAGTCTTGAACTATTCCATTGTACTGCTGTTACCAGTTACATACAACAACATTTAGTGTAGTTTTAAATAAAATTACACATCAAGCAGGGGGTGAGACACCTGTACAAAAGAATGTGCCAGATAATCAATCCAGTGTTAGCCTGTGTGTTTTGTAATTTCATAAAACTTAATGGGGACAATTTAATGCAAGTCCTTGCTCATGAGCAGCAGGGCTGAAGAAAAAATGAAATGAAAACCATTTGATAAAGTACAAAAATATCAGCACAAAAGTTAAGCTTGTAGTTTAAGCACCTGAAAATCATGGCAGGTCAAAGCACAGAACCTGCCAAGAAGAGCACACAGCACTCTGCAGAGTCAGCCAAGGACAGCTATTTGCAGAATTAACAGGTGAATCAAGGCTAACCACACACTAGTGTGGGCTTTCATGTGGGGTTTTGGCTAACCTCACAGAGATTTCATTTTATGGAGCATTGTTTAGAGTCTTTGTTATCATTAAAATCTTTCTGTTCCCTTCAAGTAGTAAGAGTAGTAATTCAGGCATGGCAGGATTTATGAGGAAAGTTCACCCTTTGGCAAATACATGACAAACCTTACAGAGCACTCTTTATTCATGATATTTTTATTTTCATTGTATTGCAGGGCTTGGGGGTAGCCTTCATCTTCTTGCCATGTTTGTAAGGATCTAGAAAAATGAGGCTTGATTCTCAGCTGAGACTTGGAAGTGCAAGGTTATGATTTTCTCTTTAGCCAGAATGCAGATCTCACTTTTTCCATCCTGCTGGCCAACCCTCAAACCTGCCAGTCATTCTAGAAAACCCATTCTGCCCCGGACACAAACCATTCCAGCATTAATTTGTGGTTTGGGGTCTGTCTTTGCAAATGTATCCGTGTGCCATCATTCCAAATGCATCACTGTCAAGAGATTTTTCACTTTCCCAGGATTAGAAAAGGTTGCTAATAAAAACCATCTTCTCCTTCTGTAGCTTTGGCTATATATATTCAGTTTCTAAATAAAGGGCAGTAAGCTCTGAGTTGGTGGTTTTGTTCTTGTTCTGATAGTAATTAACCATATTCTATGGCAGCTTTTATGCCAGTAAACAACTTCGTGGTAGATTTGGAATTCAGATCAAATCCTTTTTTAGGGGTTTTGCTGTGAATAATAGTAGTGCTTTCTCTTCCTTTTAATGGAAAACACTTGAAGTTAACTTTTTGCAATTACTTTAAAATAACACTTTAAAATATTCCCGTGTTATGAGATAATTAATAGTTCCTGGTAAAGAAAAATCAAACACATAAAACAGATTGTTCTTTCAGTCCCCGCATGTAAAGCAAGGTACTTCTCAAATCTAAACAAAAGTAGGAGATGTGTAGTTTCACTGGCTTCCCTGCAGTATATGTACAGACCTTTGAAACTGGCCTGTGGTATGTGGAGCTTGAAGGAACGACAAGGTTCCTTCTAAGATTTCAGCTTTTCATGGTGGTTGTAGTAAAAATGGGGCTGATCAGGTCACATTGTCTGACAGGTTTTGGAGGTTTGTGCTGTTTGTGTTCCAGGTGAGCGACTTGTAAGCAGTTATTGGGGGAGAAGCTGCAGTTTTCTAGGAGGTTGTTTGTTTGTTTGTTTGTTTGTTTGTTTGTTTGTTTGTTTGTTTGTTTTAAGAAACAGAAACATTTCTGTTTCTTAAACTTAACAGGTGTAGGAGAAACTCGTCCACTCTCCCATCTGATCTTCTGGCTGGTGGGAGCACACAAATTTCGAGTGTGTTCTGAGGCACTTAAATGCTCTTGCCAGAACAGAAAGGAATATAAGGTCACCTGCAAAAATGCTGGAGGTATCTCATGTCTCGGCTGAGGAGCTGAGAGTCGTGGAAATTTATGTGTCTGCCATGAGAGTAGCTGTGAAATGATCTGGTGGAGTGAACTGGCGGAAGATGAATCCCTGGGAATGAGATCCTGTGGTTCTGAGTTCTACTTTGAACAGAACATCAAAAGTGGTGTAAGGAAATACACGAGGACAAGGAGGGTGTGTGAATGCCTTCTGTGCATTCTAAATTTTTCTTTTTTTAAAAAAGGACTTTGTACTATGGAAGGGCTTAAAGTATTTTGCCTTCTTTTCCCCTCTTTTTTCTGTCTTTTTCTTCTTTTCAATACAAACAATTTAGTTATGGAATGCTTAATATTACTTGCATCATTGAAAATTTGGGATTTGACAGCTTGTGTGGACCATATTCTGGATTCTGATTCCTCTTGATTTTTAACAAATCTTGGTTTTTTTCCAGGTCACTTTAGAATATTTGCTCTTGGTTGCTCCCATAACCAGTTTGTTTGGTGCAGGCTGCATTCTACACCTGATTGCACAGTTCTTTATATGCTTCTGCATGCCTGAAAGCGAAAAATTAAGAAAAAAAGAGTGGTTAATTAGGTAGCAACACTAAACAAAAACAAATCTAAGGAGCTTGCCTAGGGAGATGATGGTTATTTCACAAAGAAAGTATTGATATGATATTAACTGATATTGTTGGTCCGGAGACAAAGAACAGTGAGAGTTAAGAGTGGTTTCTTCTCATGTATAGAAGAAATTTCTATTTTATTCATTTTGGAAAGTATTTCCAAGCAAAAGAGAAGACAGATCTGGCACTGTGACTGTAACATTTTTGCATGTTCTGTGAATAAATAGATATAACCCTATTTTCTGTCTGTCTTCATCTTGGAACTTCAGAAACATTAAAAAAACACTGTTTTCCACAAAGGATGGGTTTGTTTTTATTAACCATGCCAAGTTACATCCATATTTGATGCTCTCTTTTCATGTTGTTCCTTGCTAGGATTTTTTTTTTTTTTTTTTTTTTTTTTTGTAGTCTTGTCAGCAGCAATGTTTTCATGGGTGTTGAATGTAACTTTAAGGGAAAGAGAGCTTTCCAAGCATTTGCTTTCCTGGTGCTCCATTCAAGGTTTGGTTGCTGTGGTTTGTTTTCCTTGGGCACTGCCTCTGGACTGTGCTTTCCTTAGGAACACGTGTCCTGACGAAGGGCAGCTCAGTTTTCCTCTCACTGGAAGAAGCTGGGGAGCACACAGGAGTAGCCAGGACGTCAGACACAAACACAGGAGCCAGTCCAGACCATTTAATCATGTTCTGCTCAGCGCTGCCTGAAGCAAGGGTGGCTCTTTTTCATTGGAAAGGAGGTTTAGGCTGAGGAATTGCTGGGTGTAACTCAGTTCATCCTGAAGGAAAAAAGACTCATCTCTGATTAGCTCCATATTCCACAAACTCTCGTATTTTGAAGAGTGTGTTTTTATAAAATTTACAACTGTGTTCTCACTAGCTGAAAAGTTGCTTATAGCAATAAAATTTATTTGCAAACAGTTGTCTTCTACTTTCATCTTGGCTTCAAAACTGGATTTCCTGACAGCTGCTGTTTAGCCAAAAAAACAGCTGTTTTGGGATTGGATGGATCTCATTATTCTGTGGAACACTTAGAAATAGCATTTCTTTGCATCCTGTGATGAGAAAGAAGAGGAATTTCAATACATTTGGTTAACAGCATGTCTGGTATACTTGGTGTTTTCCATGGAGTGATATTAATAGATGAGCTATACCAGGAGCCATCCCAGTGCAGCTCTGCTCTAATTCAAGAGCAGCTATTTGAGACCATCATTCTGTGCTTGGTCTGTGTAAAAATAGTACACAATGTAAGGATTTCCCTGAGTTTTAGGCATACCGAAACTTTAAAAAGCTGAAAAAATGCTCTGTGTGTCCAAGAATTCAATGAATGATTCAGAAAAGGGCTTTTCTACAAAGTTCAGAGGCCTGTGGAAAAGCACACAGCACTTTCCAGAGGTGTAGCTTCTGCTGGCAGAACTGTCTGGTGATCAGTCTTACCGATCAAGATTGAGGGACAGAGAGCTGAAGTATTTCAGTAGAAACTTTGGCCTTAAACATACTGTAGTTGGGGAGTTTTGATTTTAATTTCTCTTATCTGAGCTCTGTTAGACAATGGATGAATTTAACAACTGGCATTTCAAGCTGAATCTTGATCCTTCACGATGGTTTTTCCCTCTCTCAGCTGTGTGTTTGAGACAATGCCATGAAAAGAAGTCATCCAGCCAAACACTGGCTGTCATTTTACAGTATTAAAAAGAATAAGAATTGTGACACAGAAATTGTTAAGCTAGTGTTTGCGTAATTCATGAGTAACTTAAGTGGGGGGAGGGGGGGGGGAAAGGAACTCTGTGATTATCAGATCGTGTGGGATTGCAAACTTCATTCCAGACCAGAATACTGTGATTATAAAACTAGGGCCTGGAACCCTTGGATGTGAAGGGTTCTATAGCAAGAGACTGGTGCTGGCATTTTAATCTTGGTTTTAAGAAATTAAGCATAAAATATGAAGGCTACAAAAGTTTAAAAGCCGATTTGGAAGAGGAAGGAATTGTTGAACTGTCAGCTACAGTTTGTCTCAAAATTATCAGACCTGATTGCTTCTTGACATTGTTTCTCTATGACTGTGCCTATACTCAGGTAAAAATAAGTGCACAAAATTATGGTCTAAGCTTCCTATCAAATTATAGCAGACCAGATGTGTTGTGTTTGTACCACAACCTCGTTGATATTGAATGTGTACTCCTGATTCAGGCCATTTGTGCCTGTCAGTGTTGTGTGGAAGAAGTTCTTCTCAAATGTTTACCTCACGTGCTCAAAACTGTTTTTATTTCTGATTTTTAAGAATTCATGGCTTTCAGAAATGTGATATGATTTGGGGAGAACAGTTCAATTACCTTTTAGCCTCGGGGTGAACTACTTGTCAGGGTTTCTATTGAATTGGCAAGTTTTTAATCAGTTCCTTTCAGCCTTCTGCTGGATGATTTTTCTGGAGCAGACAGAACAAAAGTGAAACTTGTGCCCTTGGGTGTTATGGTTAGTCTGGGTGTTGACTTTTACCTTAAAGCGAATGTTTTTCAAAAGAACTGAATGTTCGTTTGAATTTTATGGTCAGATGATTATTTGATATTCGCTGGCATTCTTTGTGCTTGGAGATCTAGTTTGGGCTGTGAGTAGAAATGGAAATGCTATCTCTTTCCTAACTAATTTTTAAATAGTTGTTTTAATTAATTGTAAGGAGAGCCCACTTTTAGCCAGCACTAGTGAGGTTTCTTCACAGACTCTTGTGGTTCCTTTGATCATTAAATCACTGAAAACTTAATTTTGCTAAAACTAACCCCAGCAAGCTTCAATAAACCAAGGCAAAGGGAGATGAAGATTGGACATCTGGGATCTTAAATTCATGGCACATCAAGGATGTTGGAGTAACCAGGAGATACAGAGGAGGTGAGGCCTGGAAAGCTGGAGACTCCCTGTCTGAGAAAAAGATGATAAAAGGACCAAGGAATGTTGGCCAAACTAGCATGAGGAGTGAGAAATCAATAACCAATGGAGGACAGAACACTAATTAACGAAGATAATTCTGTAGTTTAGAACCAGCGAACATTAATTTCTTTGTTTGCAGGAAATGTGTAAATGAGTGGAAAAGCTTTGCATTGGCTTCAGTGTGGAGGCTGAAACTGTGACAACCACAATCACAAACCATGGCCAAGTATAAAGTAATGCCTGACTTGCTAACACAAAACAGGCAGTGTTAGAGGGGGTTGTATTTTTCCTGACATTTTCATAGGATTTGGGTAACAACCTCATTTTTCACAAGCCCAGGCAAGAAAGAGGCCTTGCTCGTGCTAAAACCGTGCCCAAATACAGACGTCAGACTTCTCTGCGACCACTCATGCTGACGTGTGGTTGGCTTCTTGGGATGTGTGAGAAACCACCTCCTCCACCAGTTCTGTAACTCTGTGGCAGCAAGGAACTTATTTCCTATCTCTGCTATAGCAATTTGGTGTCAAATACATGAACAGTCACAGTGGGGAAATAGGATTTTATCTTTGATAGGAAATGTAGATCTTCCCTTTCACATTTTTATTGCCTCCAGCTTTAAAAGTGTGAATCTTCACCTCCTCAGAGTGAAGTTCATAAACCCAACCCTTTTCCTGGATTTAAGGCATGCCTGTTCTGCAGCTGCAGTTTAGTTTAGGTGCTTAAGCTTCACTTATTAAACATGGGAAGAATTAAGAAATACACCTAAGGCAGTGAAATTTTTGCTGTATTTAGTTTTGCAGTGCATTGCCACTCCTGAATTTTTCTGTGGATTTAGCACAAAGGCCCTTCAGCTGTTGCTCTACAGAAGGTTTAACTGCTGATTCCAAGTCAGTACAGTAAAATCCCATATAAGAATCCCACAGTCCTTTCCAGAATGCTGACTGCCTACGCCTAGCTATGCCTACAATTTGTCTAAAGGATTGTATGAGCTTTTTATATAACTTTGTCCTGTGGGATTAAAGATGGAAAACCAGATATATTTATGTGATATAATTTTTTTTTTTAAAATTTATGATGATGATTAAAGATTTTAATCAAACCTGTGTCTGTACTATGCAGGACAGACAGTTATAATTGGCGTAGGTAAGAAATAAATGTAAATATTGGCTAAACAGAAGCCTATAAATATGCTTGGGGGTTTGGCCTTTGGAGTTTTAGCTTTGTGTATTTAGCACTTAGCACCCCTTTCTGTCCAAAACTGTAAATAAATCAAATACTTACACTTTGTGTGTCTACTGACTTTGCACACTGGGTGGAAGATACCACTTCTCAGGGACAACATAACTGCTAGTACAGTGCACCTTTTATTTTTTTTTTAAGTAATATTGAAGCAGTGATGTTAAAGCTAGAAAAATAATTGTTAAGTAGAGATTGATGTTACTCACCCAACCAATAACCATGGACAAATCTCTCACTCAGCCTCAAGGAGTGACCTTGGGGGATGTTCCCCCATCCAGGGTAGGAATCTCCACACGCAACCTTCTGTGAATGAACCCTGTGTTAAAAAGTGGGACTGGACTTTGATAGCATCATGTGATGAAGTCCCTGCTGCCTGTACCTTAGGGGTTACAATTAGTCACGAAAATCTTGGTTCCAGCTGCCAAGAGATACTGAAGGCTCTCTTAACAGCAACATTTTCATTTCACTGTTAGCAATAGACTTGGGGTTTTGTAGCTTTCAGGGACACCAGTCAGTCTGCACACGTGTAGTCAGCTTTCTCATGAAATGTTTGTCATTAAAAGACTAGAGGCTGTTGAAAGGTAGAATTTGGAGAAATTGGTATAAAAATATTACTGTGACTGGATTGCAAAGAGGTGGTTCTGTCTTGGACTTCTTTTAATTCAAGATATTTTTTCATCCAGATTTGAAGCTGGGAGTGACTGCTTTCTGGGATTGTGCATAACTGTCTTGTTTAAGATGGGAGAGGATGCTGCCTTTCTAGAAAAGTGATAAGGCATTTTATATACTTCATACTTACTTTTGTGTTTAATTAACGCAGATGGTATTTGATGATAGTTTCTTTAAAAAAAAGAATCTACAAAAATCTAACAGGTGTGCACAGCACATGTAAATAATCCCTGTCAATAAAATCCTCCAGAACTTGTAGCCTCAGACAAGCCGTGGGTGACTCCTTTTCTCTCCTTTTCTGAGATTTTGACAACAAAGGACAATATGCTCTGCTGTGTGCAGGCTGTTGGCTTTTCTTGCAGCATTTCCTGGAAAGCTCCCATTCTGGAGAGAGAGTGGCCTTCCTCTAAACCACCTATGACAGTTGTTAAGCCTTAAAGTCAGTGCTGTTCTGTATCTTTTATCAGAACCCTAGAGGTCTTTTTATTTCTGTAGATGTCAGTCACTTTACCCAGAAGCATCTTTGAATCTTAATGAAACTTGCAGAACTATATCTGAAAGTCAAGCCAAATAAATGTGGTTCTACGCCCCAGCCAGTATTGGCAATTGCTTAAAACCCATCACCAGTTTAACTCTGAATGGAATAAAAGGACAAAAACTAACCCAAAATAAGCTTTATTGCAAGTAAAGTGTTGTCTTACTGATACAAAAGTTCAAGAGAAAGCTTTTTTTCTTAAAACATTTCTTTTCAAAATCCCCAAACTCAACAAAAGAGAAGAAAAATCACTGAGTTTAACTTGGTATAGTCTTTGGTCAGCACCTACATGTGACTGGAACAATCCTGGATGTGCTTTGGTTATTTTCACATGTGAGATTCTGTTGCATGGCCAGTTACAGGCACCAGCTGTCACAGAAAGCACCATTGAGACATACACTTAACACATGACAGTATGAAATGTCAAAAGAAAAAAAAAAAATCACTAAAGTAAACTAAAACTCAAGTCATTGTACAATCATCTTTCTTACAGAATAAGCTATGATAAAATGAGGCGTGTATAACTACAGCATTAATGAGATTTCTAACAAATGAACTTCAAATACATAACTTTTGCTCACCTGTGCTGCAATAATTAAGTTTGCAGGTATGGCAGTCCTGACACAGCTCTCAGGGCTCCGTAAATGCACCCTGATTTCAAAAGCCAGCACCAAACAGAGTGAAACATTCCCTTCAGAGAGATTTCCTTCAGCTGCCTGCAGGAATTAATGCCAGTTTGTGGAGCACCCTTTCTGAGCATGAGGTGTGGTTGCCTGTGTGGCTCTTTGAGGTCACTGAGGGAAGCACAGCACAGTTTGGTTCTGCAGTTCTAATGGGATTAAAAACAGTCCAGGTATTTTGCTACAGGGGTTGTGCCTCCTCCACTACTTGTGGTGGCTGATTCAGAACACAATCCCATTGAGCTGCTGTGAAATATAATCTCTGCAGAGAGTGATATTGTGATACTTGTCCTCTATTACTCTCTTTTTTTTCCCTTTTTTTTTTAAATTCTCATTTTCAAGAGCACTTTAGAATATCCTGCTATGTGAGCAGTTTACAATATCCCACTTTAGAATATCCTACTACAGTGATCTTCCAGCTTCGATATATTTTAGAATTACTTATATGCTATTTGGATGACTGGTCCAACTAGAAAAGAAAACGTCTTTCAAATCTACTTCTTTTTTTCTTAATTAAGAAAGTACCTCTAAAATGTTATAGCTCAAATTTATAAAACTAAAGAAAAACAAGCAAGTTTCCCTTTCTGTTTACATAATTTGTTATTTTCTCCATATATTACTGCATTAAAATAAATAAACTTCTATAATTTCTTTTTCATTAGGAACTATAGCAAAATACCCAAAGTGTTACAGACTGCTAATGGGGAAAAAAACAGCTCACATTTTTGTGTCATTTAGTGCCATATGACGACTTCTTGAATTCAGCTTTTTAATATACTTTAAATCGAGGTTATATAAAAGATACAGTAACCATGATTTGCCCTTGTAATAGAAGTTTTGGCAGTGGCAGAGTTTTAAGTCACCCTCCTGAAAGGGCGGTTCTGCAGTCTCGGCAGGATGGAAAGGAAGGGCTCTTCCCCTCTGCCTTCCTCCCCCAAAACACTTTTTCAAAGCAGGTTCACTTTGAAAATCAGATGTTCCCGGGCGTGTAGATAGAACAGAAGTGGCTGAAGAGCCGGACCATGGCTAATAGAGGTCAACCCACAGCCTGACCCTGAGGGCTTCGCCCAGCTCCCCTCGCAGGTAGTTGTCCTCGTGGCTGTCCTCCAGCTGCTTCATCTCCTCCTCCTCGTACAGCGGCACGCTGGTGATCTCCAGGGTGTGAACTCCGGGCGCTGCCTTGCCCCTCACGGGGCGCAGGAAGCTGGTCCCGTCCCTCTGTCGGATCTGGAAGGCTCCGTCCTCGTTGCCGCGGGTTATGACGTAGCGCACGCGGCGCGTGAGGGCCGCAATGGCCGGCAGCAGCTCCAGGATGTGCTCCCGGCTGCCCAGCCTGGACATGTCCACTCTCACCTTCAAGGGACTCTCCGTGTCCAGGCTTCCCGAGCTCATCTGCCTGAGCTGGAGGAGGGAAGAGTGTTTAGAGCAGAGGAGAGGGATAATCAGGATAGTTAGCAGTTTCTGCCTCGATTCCATACGACACACCCCATAAATCCTAAAGGCTTCTCACACAGGCCTTAAAAGGATAATGAACAGGAGGTTCTGATTTCACATTATTTTGAGACCCTGTTTAACTTCATGCTAGCAAAGAGGACGTGTAGAGAAGTGTTACAAAGAAATGTTTGAGATCACTTAAAAAAATCCTCGGCAGGGGTATCAGCAAAAACCAGATTTAATTTTCAAGGCCGAGGCCTAACAAGAATTTCTCAGATTGCACTACAGCGTGGAAAGGAGGGGGGAATGCACCACGAAGAGAAACCTGTGCTTACTACTGCAGTAAAGACCATACAAGAGGCACAGTTCTTACGTTCTCATGACCAACATAAACAATACAGAAATGCATTTCACAACACTGCATGGGAATTCCCTGAAACCTTCTCTGAAAATTCCATACTGTACCAGTACGTAACGCAACCAAAGAAGCATGGTGAAAATAAGGAAAATTTTCAGACAGGAGCAAGTAATGTTTTAAATTAAGCAGTGTTTTAAATACTTGAACCCCATAGATGACAAGAGTGATAAAAAAAATTTCTTTTTTCACATAGTTTATGAGTGTCACTTTTACTGCCTCTGAAGTACTAGAAACTGCCAAGGTTAATGCTATCAGAAAAGTGTAATAACAAGACGTAACACTTATGAACTAGATATGAGTTCCTGTAACTTAATCTTAGAAGCCTGCAAAATGCAGTAAGAAAAAATTTAAGTCTGATATGTAATTGTCTAAAAACCTCATCATTTCTGCAAATATTGGACTTCTATCAGCCAGGTCTAATACTCCACCACTGTGAGCAACCATGGAACAGACACTAAGATTTAAATGATCTTCTGCAAGTAGATCTGTTTAGCTGTCCCAGACCATAAATGCTATCTAACCTCCTCCTGGCAGCAGAAACTGCTGAAGACATGACCAATTTCCTAGCTTTCTGTAATTACAGGAGAATTTTTTCCCTGAATGTACTCTGAGGAACTAGACCACATCTCACACTACAAAGGAATCTTTACAAGCTTTAAAAACTTCATCCTTTCACAGCTGTTGATGTGTTTCTTATTGTCAAATTATTACTGCTAGCAGGACCTAAGTGAGCCAGGGGGAGAAGAGAGATTTTCACCATTGAATGTGGCCTGTTTAAAAGACTCCCTCCATTTACTACTGGTATCATATCTCTGAAAATACCTCAAAGAACATTACAGTGCATTTTTATCCCAGTACCTACAGCGTTAGCACTTCTTTTCTTCCTGCTGTCTTTTTTGGAGTAGCCATTGATTTTGCACTCATAACACGCTTCAGGGGACAAAGCATTCTCATTATCAGCATCTCCATCCTGTGGCAGGTACTGGCCTTTGTTAAATCCCATCCCTGAGACACAGTGTCTGTGGAATGTAAACATGTTTTAGTTACTCTTTGCAGTTTTATGAAATGTCCAGCTAAATGGAGTGTGTGTAATCTGTGCCACAGTGTCTGTACCCCCCTCCTTGCCCTTTCCTCAGCAGGAGGTCTGTGCATTAATTTCCTTCACACTAGAGTGGCTCATTGAGGGAAATACAAATGCTGGCTGAAGGCTTTTAGCCTGATCTAATTTTCATTTAAAAGTGCTACAGGGAAACAGAACAAAGACAGCCTGCCCTGAACTTTGGGAACTACAGAATTTACCCATTGTTCTGCACCAGAACAATATTAAGTTGTGTTTAATGTTCTGGATCAATCAGTGATACTTAAACCCCTTAATTATCTCAGTACAGATGGTGCCTATCCTTACGCATTACCAATCCTCACTGAGCAGGTGAAGGAGTTCATGTGCTGATACTGGTGGAGAAAGCAGAATTCGTTTATTTTTGTTTACCTACAAGATTTAAAACGAATGTCATGTTGCACGTACAGACATTTTACTTTTTCTGTGGTTTCTGGATATTGTGCGCAAAACTAGACAGGACTTAGCAGCTCCTCCTTCATTTGCACCTCTGCACCTTCTGAATGTGTTGTTGGTGAATGACTGCATGGAAAAACTCACCCTTGTCCAACTCTGTAATATCCAGGTGGGCAGCCACAGAGATAACCACCCTCAGTGTTGGAACAACCATAGTTGCAGGGGTTCTTGGCAGAAGAGCACTCATTCACGTCGTGGCAGGCATGGGAGAACTGGTCATAGGAGAACCCAGATGGGCAGACACACTTGTAACTTCCCAGGGTGTTGTAGCAAGAAGCAGAGCCACACGTGTGAGGATTGGAGCATTCATTTTCATCTGGTAAGCAAACAAAAAAAACATTGGTGTTTTCTGGTCTGAGAGACAACTGGTCTGCATGATGCAGGTAACAAATCAGAACATCTACAATATTCTTGACCTCATCATCCCAAAAGGACTTGGTTTCTGAAGAACAAGTACATTAGCCAAAGTCCCATGCCCATGCAGCTGGGATGAAAAGGTATTTGATGATGCTGTTATTGTTAATTATATTCACTCAGTCTTCACCCTTCCTTCAATGCCTGTCTCCTTGCTTAGACGTCCTCTTCTCCCTGTCAGGGTAGATGGGAGTGTACCACCATAACCAAACACAGGAGAAATATGCTGGAATTCCAGTCCTACTCTAACCATGGGAGTGTTCCTGGGCACCTACCCATGGTGAGAAGTTTGCACCTACCTGCAGTAAAACCTGCAGGCTCTGTGATGGGAAAACCAATCCAAATATCAAAAAAAAAAAAAAAAAAAAAAAAAAAAAAAAAGAGGAAAGGAGAACGTCTTCCCTTGGGGG
>VZTJ01006673.1:358675-507425 GCA_013397795.1 Orthonyx spaldingii
AAAAGAAAGAAAGAGGAAAGGAGATCGTCTTCACTTGTGGGTGTTAAGATATAGAGAAGATGACATGTCCAGTCAGTGTGACTTGATTTGGTTTCAGGGAAAAGGAAAAAAAAAAAAGCAGGTTGTGGTATGGAAAGTCATGTTTTGATAGTTGGTATGATGGTTCTTTCATTTCTCTAACCAAGGCATTTCTCTAAAACCTGTAGGTATTTTCCTTACCAAGACCATCAAAGAATGCTTTGCCATTCTGGCCTGCAGTCACTTGGAGGGAGATTCTTTTGAGGACTATAATTTGCAGAAAATTAGCTGTTTTGGGGTTTTGTGAGAGCTGTTTGTTGTATGTTCTGTCACTCTCACCCCAGTCCTTTGCTTTCTTTGCTGAAGAGCAGTATTAAATCAGGAGTGATGATGGTGGTTGGGACTTCAGAAAAACTGCCTGGTGTGCTACTTAATGTTAAAATGGGTAGAATAAACTAATTTTTATGTCTGGAATCAGGACAGTAGACTCAGCCTATATGAAATGTATGGCAGTGCTCACAGCCATCCTCTGATGATGATACCATTGACAGAAAATCACAAAAGCGAACCTGAATAGCACAGGATGACATTGCTTCTGTGTGTATTGATTTTTATTAAAAAAAAGATAAAAATGTAAGACGTATGTAATATATCTTAGTTCATGAACCACAGAAAATAAGTGATGGATTGAACGAGCTACGTCTAAAACAGAACTCCTAAGCTTCCTAATTTGTTCCATTCCCTGCACAAAGAACTAATGTTGGCTTTAAGACTGTATTTTGGAAGCAGGAAACCCTTAAGGGTTTTGTTGATTTTTTTTCTCACCATTTGCTTTAGATGTTATTCTATCGTATTCTTAAATTGCTAATGACTGTGTTTCCTGCTAAGGCATAATAAAAGAATTGTGTGATTCGGTAGGATTTTTAATTCCCTTTTCCCCCAGCAGACGTATTTACATGGATGCTTTCAGGAATTAAAGGAACATCCTTCACCTTTCTAGGATGGGGATTTTTCCAAGAAGAAAGGAGTCAGAATTTAGGCCTTACTAGGAAAGCTACTTGTCACCGAGAGCTTCAAAGACTGAGTGTGTTTTCTTGTTATCTCCCGTCACTGATTTACGTTAGGAGCAGTAAGTGTATAGAAGGCAGGGGAGAGAGATAGAAAAGATTTGTGTTTGCACACCCTTTGTTCTGTCCATTCTTGCCTTTGCCTGGCATTGTCACTATAAACACTCTGATACCTTTTCTGTTTAAATGCATTTTGTGCTGTTTATTTCCTTACCAACACACTGATTCCACTGGTAATGCTGGATAAATCCTTGTGGGCATCCACATCTGTATCCACCCAGGATGTTCTGACAGCCATGCTGGCACCTGTGGTTTCCATCACATTCATCCACATCTGTGCGTTCAGGAGGGAAGCAGAATATGACAGGACACAGGATGGCACCCACTGCCAAACACTGGTGGATCAGAAGTTTGTTATGACCCAGCCACATGCTCTAGCAGCCCAAGAAGCCAAATGTGTCCTGGGCTGGGCCCCAGCATGGACAGCAGGGGAGGGGGGATTCAGCCCCTGTGCTCAGGTGAGACCCCACCTGCAGAGCTGCCCCAGCCCCGGGGCCTGGCACAGGAAGGGTCTGGAGCTGCTGCAGTCAGGCCAGGGGAGGCACCAGGATGATCAGAGGGATGGAGCAGCTCTCCTACAAAGACAGGCTGAGAGAGTTGGGGTTGTTCAGCCTGAAGACAAGAAGGCTCCAAGGAGACCTTAGAGCCCCTCCCCCTGCCTAAAGGGGTTCCAGGAGAGCTGGAGACGGACTTACAGCATGGGCATGTAGTGATGGACAAGGGAGAATGGCTTTAAGCTAAAAAAGGGCAAATTTAACCTGGATATATGGAAGAAATCCTTCCCTGTGAGGGTGGGGAGGCCCTGGCACAGGGTGCCCAGAGAAGCTGCGGCTGCCCCTGAATCCCTGGAAGTGTCCAAAGCCAGGCTGGATGGCATTTGGAGCAACCTGGGACAGTGGAAGGTGTTCCTGCCCATGGTGGGGGGTGGAATGAGATGGGTTTTAAGGTCCTTTCCAGTCCAAGCCATTTTGTGATTCTATGACTTATTGATAGAGAAGCACTGTTGTAAGATAGAGGAACCATTCAGGCTGTTTTTTTGGAAAGGCTGAAAGCCTGACATTAGTCAACTAATGTTGAGTTCTTCTATCTATCAATAATCTGGTTTGAGCTCTTTTGCCTTTTCAGTACTCAAATTTGAAGAACAAATACTATTTCCAGTAATCCCACAGGCTGTTGCTTTGGTGTAATGCTTAGAATTTGAATTTTTTTAAAAAATTTCAATTTTAACCAACTATGCAGGGCTAAGCTTTCAGTTTCCTGAAACAGATTGTAGTGTTTGAATGTCAAATTTGGATGTCTTTGCAACTGAAATTAAAAAGTCACATAAAAAGTCTCTGAGACGTGTGTTAATAAAAGGAGACAGCCACAACCATCCCACCCTCCAAATTCTAAAAACTCAGGCATCTTAAATTGTGTCTGCTATAGAAAATAAGTAGATTGTACTCAACCTAGTTTTTCAGTATGCAAATCAAGTAGAAAATAAAAAAAAAAGTATTTTGTTTTATAGGCACACAAAGACACGTACTTTATGAGAACAAAGTAAACTGACAGGAGATATATCTTAGTAAAACTTCTAGCTGCATATACTCTGCACTGCTACTCTAGAAATAGGCTCTAAATATCAATTCCTGTTTTAAATGCTGTATCAGAGTAGTTGGTATTTTTAGGGGTCATAAATTTCTTCATGTACGTCCCTGCATTTCTAATTTTCAGCAGCCAGGTGGCCTTGTACTGCCTTTTATTTTCTTCTTTGCTCAATACCTGAGAGCACTGAGAAGTCTGGAACTCTCACATAGCGACTTCCTGACTGAGGCTTCCCCTTGGACCAACAGAGAGAGAAAAGCTCATCAGTTCGACCTGCATTTGAACTGTAATAATTATCTTTCTGAATGCAGTGAATTAGCCTTCTGAGTGTGTGACTCTGGTAGGAGAATAAAGTACAGAATTTAGAATCTAATCCTAGGTACCCACAGGTGGACAATTAAAATCAGCCACAAAGACAATTGTAGAGAGGTTCTGTTTAGACACATGGAAACAGGAAGAGAAAAGAGCCCCACGACTACTAGATTTTTAGGTGCATCAATCTAAGTTTGTGAAGTTGCAATGGCAGCCTGAAAACAACTGTTGAAGGGTTCAACTAGACAGTCATCTTTTTGTTCTAATTTCTGTAAAAATTACTCAACCCAGTATATTCTTGCATATGCTTATGTTATACTTACAATTAATTCAGTACTTTCCAATTTCTTTTTGTAATTACTTTTACTATGGCTGGTGCTCTGTTTTATCTGTCTTTGACATCAAATGATTCACTAGAAACTGAAGCAAGGATTTGTACCATAAAGAAATCTGACTGTTCCTAGTTACCTTCACAGTTTAATCCAGTAGAATCCAGAGAAAATCCCCTCTGACATTCACAGGTAAAACTTCCAGGAGTGTTCTGGCAAATTCCTTTTGATCCACACAGTGATGGATGAGAACCACATTCATTGTTATCTTCAATGTACAGAAGAGAGAGAAGAAGGTTGGTTTGCCTTGTGGCATGGTTTTAGACATCTTCGTGTAACATTTCTTAAAGAGGATGAAATCCACAGAGGTGCAACATTTTATTTTTTCATTTTTAAATGTCAGATGGAGACTCATGCAGAGCTGTGAGTAATTAATAAATTCAAAGTGCAAGTTGTAATTCAGTTTTGATATGAGTGTGGAAGAGCTGGCATGTAATTGCTGATATTGGAAAAATGCTGCCCTTCTGTGTTAGCTGAACTAAAACAGTTCCACTTGGCAAGATTTATACATATGCTTAAGATCTAAAGACATCTGTATCTACTAAAAAAAGAAAATGCAGTCTGGTTTTGATTAACTACATTTTAAATGAGATTTTAATAATTCACCCTTTTGTCTCCATGTGGTCATACTTAGAACACAATAACATGTATTAAATATGTACAACTCTTTACTAACCAAGAAAATAGAAATAGTGGACAGACTGGATAGACTGGTTTTTTTTCTTTAGCTGTAATTTCTGCTTTTCAAAATCTGTTTTCTGCCCTCTTGACACTAATGCTCTATATAAAGAGCACAAGAGATAACCGAGAGTTGAGAATGTTGTTCTTACAGAAAAACTAATGAAAGAAAACCAGTGTTTTTCTTACCAATACAAGCTGTGTGATGTTGTGTAAAACCAGGTGGACATTTGCATGTGAAGCCTCCAAGGGTGTTGACACAGAGGAACTGACAGTTGTGTTGTTTGGTTTGACATTCATCAAGATCTGAAAGTAAGAGATGTTGTTGTCTTTAAAAAGTCAAAAAAGTGGCACAATTAATCTCATTTGATAAAAATACCACACTTCAATACCAATTCCTTTTAAGTCAACTTTCTACCCAATTAAAAGTTATTGTGTATAAACTCGTTTACCTTTACATGTCTTCCCATCTTCCTGAAGGACATAGCCCCGGGGACATGAGCACTGATAGCTCCCTTCTGAATTCTTGCAGATAAAATTGCATGGTCTGGGAGACTGGGAGCACTCATCAAGATCTAACAAGAGGAAAATACCAAGTTATCTTTTGTCCTGACCTCTTCGACAATAGGATGTTTGCTACACAGAACATTTAAGACAAAAATGCTCGTAGAAAAAAGACCCCAATTCACATTTGTTCAGGATTCCTGTTTCTTTCTCTATGAATGTGCTGCTGTGGAGTTTATATGGCGTTGCCACTACCAGGAAAAACTGTCTGTCTTGAAGGAGTAATACACCAGAGTGACAGTGACACTGGTATTTTCATCTAAACAAAAAGTATTTACCTTTTGGTATACTATAGTATACTTATACTGTCAACCAACAAAAAAGTGTGAAAAATGTAGACCATGAAGTAATGAGCTGGTTTGTCACTTGAAGTGGTTATACAGCTTCAACAAACTTCAGTGATCATTGCACTGCAGGAATATTGCCAGTAGAGCTTGTTTCTCAGCTTCCCCAAACGAAATACAAAAACGTAAGTGTGTATTAGGAAAAGAAATGCAAGACATGACATAAAAGAGATAAAGAGAAAAAAAAAGGTTTGTTACAAGGGTTTACAAAGATTCATACATCACTATGTAACAACTGAAAACGTAATTAATGATTAATTGACTAAATCTTACCATTACAAGATGTGCCAGTTATGTCAGTGGTATAGCCAGCTTTGCAAAAGCACCGGAAGGAGCCCATGGTGTTAATGCACTGCCCATTCCTGCACAGGTTTGGCAGGACCTTACACTCATCAATATCTGCATAGAAAATATTAAATATCTCATGATTCAGTTTTAAATTCAACTTCTTTCTTCTCTGCCTTTTTCCAGAGTTCCTCATCATTATGCTTTGGACAGGAACTTTACCCCTTCTCCCTCTAAAAATGGATCTGAATCCAAAGCCTTCAAATTTCACTACTATTCTTTGCACCAGCACCTTCCAGCTGTTTCACTGGCTATTCAGATTCCAGATTTGCTAACTCAAAATACAAACCCCACAGAAGTAAATTTTCTTATGACCACTTCCATGTCAAAAATTATCACAACCATTAACAAATATACATTGGCTTTTGTGTCCTATGTGGAAATAGTACCTGCAAAGCATTGTGAAATCATTGTTAAATGAGATGGTTGTTGCCTTTGCCATGTGTGCAACTTATCAGCTATATGAAAGCTTTGGGATTATGTCTAGCTTTTATTTACTGGTTGGTACCTCCAACCAGATCCCAATCCTGAAAATTCTGCACAGCTGTTCTGTTTGCAGCTACTGTAAAACGTGTTTTTAATTTCTGGTCTCTCGGCATTATTTGAAAAATCAAACTCTGTTGTTTAACAGGAAATTCTTCAAAGGAACTTCAAAGAGAATTCTGCATTTTCTTAAGCATGTGAGCATATTCTTTTCCCCTTTTCTGCCTCCTTTCATCCCTGCAAATACCTCTTCCATCTGTGGTGTAGCCTGGTCCATGCGGACAGAGTTTCTTGTACTGGGTGGTTCCGGGAAGGGGGCAGAGCCTGCACTGGTTCCCCCAGCCCCGGCCTCCGTCACAGCAGCACTCGGATCTGGTGACAAGATTCTGGCTGCTCGAAGCCATCTGGCACATGGTCTGCAGAACTTCAGCAAAGCAAAACCCCCGGCGATTATCTGTAAGGAAGAAGGAGAGAGGCTGAAATAGGGAAGGAGATAAACGTCTGCTCCATTCAGCATCTGGTGTATTATTCTGGCTCGCTGTCGATGCGTGCAAGCACCACAAGATTATTAACTACCATGAAGTGCATTTTGATTTAGCCTTTCAGAATTGTTGTGTGTTCTGGTAATATGCTGCCATTCCAAATATATTCAAGATATTCCTACTGTTCAGTACCCACATGAGCTGGGTAAGGGTTTTGCTTGTGGTAAAATTGTGCCCTTGGTAGTAAAACAGCCTGTGGGCAAAACTGAGCTTCCACTTTAGGCGGCCTATTCTTTGTTTGCACTTGAATGATTTATTTGGAGTGCGGTTAGAAGTTTGTTTTGGTTCGTTTGTTTTACTGGCCAAAATAACACGTCTGATCATCTATAATTATCCTGATGTGGTTTAAGTAAAAAATCCTTACAACTTAGAAGTGTGTTTGCAACGCAGTACTTTTTCAGCGGTACACCTAGATTTTGTTGGAGAAAAAAAAAATAAATTGTATGGCCTTATTGTTGATATGTCTTTGTCTAATTCTGTTTTAATTTTTAAACCTTTTGGTTAACACCTGCCAATAATGAAAGGGGAGCAAAGTTTTAAAGCTTTAAAGTCATGGAGCTCCTACAAGTTTCCTTCAAACAGGCAGCTGAGGAGAGAAGAAATCCCAGTTTCCAGTACTAATAGAAATTCCAAATCTTGCAGAGATTATATATTCTAAATAGGCTATATCACTTCTCTTATTTCTTGATTAAAATGGAGACATTGTCAATTACTGATCTGAGAATGCTTATGGTTTTAAATGAAAGATTTTCCTTTTTTTTTCTCTCAAAGCTAGTAGTGATCCCTCAGAATGCGTAAATGTATTATTCTCTTTCACAAATGAGGAGAAGAATCTCTTGTACATTTCTTACAAGAATTAGGCAAAAGGCAAACTTTCGCTTTAGGAAGGACTGAGTTTGTTCACCTGGTAATGTAACTGTTTGTATCAAATAAAGCTGTCCTCACTGGAAGTGTCAGTTCTGTGAAACAGAATATTTGCTGAAATCATTTGCAAGACTCTGCAGATTTCTGTTCTGTCAGACAGCAATATTGTGCAGGTCTTTAGGGACATTATGACCTGAAGAACATATAAATGGTTTGTCCTTAGTTTGAGACGTGGAATAAATTCTAATGTGAACAGAATATAAATGTTTGCACAATGTATTTAAAACATTGTAATCTGTGACTTAATACTCATGCTATAATTCTGAAGAAATTTTATGTTTCTGCCAGATCCATTTTGCACTGTAATTTCTAACCCAGGAAACCTGAAAGAAAAAGCAGGAAAGAGCAAACCTTCCAAAGGCAGAATAAGAAAACTACATATTAAATATAGGAAAGCAATAATGACCTCCAAACAGGGTATTTCCTTGGCATGAATGACTGGCTGGGGTTAACAGGCTGCAGTATTCTCTTCCCATCTGGTTCTAATCCTTAGGAAATACTCTGCACTTCAATGTTATTGCTTAGCCATGAAGCCAGCACACTTCTGATGACAATTTACAGAGCTGCTTTTATAGTACTGGCATAAGATAATATTTATGGTTTTTTCCATGCAAGAATACTAGTAAATGCACCCTTTCAGTACTGTATGTACACTTGAACAATGGTCAAGAAAAAGTAAATTTTTGCAGTTCTGTTTGAATCCCAAAACGGGAATGATGAATTTTGTAGTGCAAATGACAAATATGAATGTACTGAAAAGAAAATACAGGTTGATGAACAAAAACCTTTCATCACAGCATTTATCTGCAGGCCTGCCTCAAAAAATAAGATATTGCAATTTTCTGGTAAAATCATAGTGTTTTGTATTCATAATCACTGTCTGATGAATTGGTATGGAAAATTCAGATACCCAGTTGCAATATGGAGCTTAAGGTTACATTCTCAATAAGAAAACACTCAGTTTTACTCTGCATCCATTTTTTATTTATCTCAAGGTGATTAAATTCTCCTTCTTTAAAAATCCCTGTATTTTGTCTACATTTATGTCCTATGGAATTAAGACACTTCTATGTGAGGCCCAATTGCTACAAGGTCTTCATTCTTATCTAATATCATATCATTATTTAATTAAGAAATGTAATTATTTAATTTCTGTGGATATGAGAGGTGTTAGGTATTCAGAAGCTAAATTTTCTCTCTGCATTTACACTCTAACGTGAGATGAAATGTGTACAAAAGAGACTTTTACCAAGACACTCAATGCCTGATGGACTTGCCAGGAATCCTTCGTTACATTCACATCTGTAGCTCCCAACAACATTCACACAACGACCATTTTCACAGACACCTGGCTTGGAGCGGCACTCGTTTTCATCTTTACAAAAAATAAAATATAACAATATTAATTTTAAAAAATATAAAACCAGCAACAATAAGAACAAAAATAAAATGTCATAACAATAATAATAATAGTAATAATAACAACAACAACAATCCATTGCAAGACAATATATCAGACTCTCTAGAACACATTAAATATTCTGTGTAACATTCACAAAATATTTGCAAGATGTGGAAAAATCAACTGATTAAGCCTGGAAAGGACTTTTTCACTTTGCAATCATCAGTAATCTCCAAATACATTTGATCTCTCCTACAATAAGTCATATTTCAGTCCACATATTATTTTCCTGAAGGTTTACAGTCCTCATGTATTTTTGTCCATAGCTAATGGCACAGATACTGCAAGCAATTACACGCCCTTTTAGATACTTGAAATAATAGATACAGGTGATTTAAAGGGAAAATTACACGTCAAACCCCTTTGAAGATTCTTTCTTCCCTTCCTAAGCTTTACCTGTGCATCCTTCTCCATCAGGTCTCTGTGTCATCCCAGGAGGACAAATGCACACGAAGGTACCAATCAGATTTTTGCAAATCATGCCTCTTGATTCACAGTCATGGAGACCTTCAGCACACTCATCTAGATCTGGGGAAAAAAAAAAAAAAAAAAATTTTGTGTTTGAACTTCCTTGCAGTAGAATCGGTTCCTGAAGACAAACAGCACTTTCTCAAGAAGCTTCCCTATCTAAAAAGCACTGAAGGAAAAGACTGAAATCTATAATTATTTGCAGTCATCTTAATCTTTGTGAGCTGTATCATCTTGTCACATTAAAGATGAACTTCACCATTGTGACATTCCTGGCTCCACACTCCCCATCAAGGGTGACCCTTGATGCCAAAAACATTAAACGCTGCTCTTTTGTCAGTTGTGAAAGAGCAAATCATCACCTGCTGGGCTGTTTGCTACATTCCACTGAGAGGATGATCTTCCACAAAATGCACAGGAATACTCGGATTACGTGTTGGTGATAGAAGGTGGGGAGAAGTTTATACATCAGTCATTACCTTTGCACATCTTTTTGTCCTCTCTTAGTTCATATCCCACTGGGCAAGTGCACTCGTAGAAACCATGAGTGTTGATACAACGAAAAGCACACAGCAAGGGGTTCTGAGCACACTCGTTGATATCTGAACAGAGAGAAACAAAACAGTCATTCTCTACTAAGTTTCAAAACAATCCCCGAGAAGGTTTTGTTACACCTATGCTTCTCTTGTCAGCTAAAATTATCAGAAAGGTAATAATTCAAACCATTAGCTTTTGAGTAACTAGAGAAAATTGAGCAATGCCCTGCTTAAGAATGGCATAGTATATATACAGAACTACTTGAGCATAGTATGACAGGTTAAGACAGGCTTATTTCAGATTTTTATTATGTGCTCATTTTTACTGTACTTATGTGTGATGAGAAATGTCAGCTTCAGAAAGCAAACTAATTATGATGCATAAAATACAAAATTTGTGAGAATGCCCCAAAATGCAGTGTGGGAAGTCCTGCGATAAACAAAAGTTCTGCTTAAATCAACTCAGATTTACTTTTCAATGACATATTTCAAAGCACAGGAACTATTTTGTCCTCTGAGTTCTTACAGCACAAAAGACATGGCTAATAAAGTAATTTGAATGCTGAGGACTGGACAAAAGCCAAAGGGAAAAAAAAAATAAAGAGGACAGACAGGTTACCTTCACAATTCATCATTGGACCTGGCTCAAATCCTTCGTGACAGCTGCACTCGAAGCTGCCAACAACGTTAGAGCACGTTCCGTTTCCACACGGGTTGCCAATGGAACACTCATCAGTATCTGTACATCATGAATAAATGCAGAGTGAAGAGAACTGGGACACACATCTAATTGTGTTTTAAATTCAAGACTTCCAACTCCTATAACTGCACACACCTATGCAATGCACTCCTGTAAAATCCAAGTTGTATCCCATGGGGCACTCGCAGCGGAACGATCCATCAGTGTTGATGCAGTGACCATTGGAGCAAATTCCTGGGCTTTCAAGGCATTCATTGACATCTAAAAAGCAGGAAAATATTAACAGCCACTCAGCTGATGCATTTCAAGTCTTAAAAAAACCATTGAAAGAAACCTAAGCACCCTACTCTGTATGTCTTTAGCCATGCAAGTGTTCTTTTAACACATTTTACAGGTTAGCCTCTTGTCACCAGCAGCTGTGAGGAGTAAACTGTCACATACTATAACATCCAAGTATAGTTTTGAGTACTAATATTTACTTTTCATTATCAGAAGTTTACCTACCTTCACGTGTATCATCAATTCCAGGAATCGTTCCATGACCATATGGGCATAGGTCCTGAAAAGCAACTGTAAGGATACATTTTCTTTAAAAAATAGAGCAAGTGAGAGAGAGAACCATGACAGATGGCTAAAGCCATCCTAAAAAGATACTAGTTCAGGTCTCTACAGAACAAAACCAACAAATCAGTATTTCTCTTTGTCTGTGGTTTCTTCCATTTAATTTTATTCCTTTTGCTGACTTGAAAAATCGTTCTCGAAAAAGCCACTGAGAGCAAATGACAAAAAGATCTCTCTTCCCAATGACCAAAGGGTACAACACCAATGTGTTCTTCCATTTCCCCACCTACAAATTTTAACTTTTGAATGTGTACCTTCTTCTTCCTTTGGACAGAGCTCACAAGGATCACCCCATCCTTCTCCTGGCATTTTACTGCAGCAACACTTGGCCTTTGTGGTGTTGAAAGCCTTTGGCACTGAGCACTTCCCATTCTCAAAGTTGGTGAAACAGAAGCTCTGGCGAGTATCTAGAAGAAGAAGATACAATTATGCAGGACTAGAACTTCTCCCAAGTTAGATGATGACCATCTGCCCTGAGAGAAATAATGTAAGACCCATATTTTTCATACTTTTTTGAAAGCACTTAGCAATCCTCACAAAGACATAAGCTGGAAAGGATTTCTACAGAGTATCTGTTACCTTTTAGACTGAGTTATTGCACTCCTTGTTCATGAACTTACCAAAGCACCTCCGCCCATTGTCAGACAGCACAAAACCTGTGGGACAGATGCACTGGAAACCTCCTGGGGTGTTCGTACAGGACCCAAAGAGGCAGATGTTGGGATCCTCGTTACACTCATTAATATCTGTAAAGCAATGGAGAAACCTTCACCATAACCTCACTTGCTGTGAATTCCTTTGTTAAGAGAGATTTTTTATTTACTGATTGATTGATTTAACTTCAGCAGCTTCCAATAAAGTGCCCAACAGATAAAGCAGCCTGTAGCTTTCACTGACTCTTCCAAAACCAGAGCTTCTCACTGGCATGCACTTTCTTTCCTAAATACCATTCTCTGTTCTTTGTTATATTGAAAACATAACCATTAAATAAATGATTTCAGAATATATTTCCCATAAGAACAATATTTTTCTGTAAGCATAAAACACTCAAAGATTATTTTTTTAAATCTATATGTTGGGGGTTCTTTTTAATTAAAGGTGTACTTTTTTCATGCTGCCTGTCAGATTCTAGAACTGTGTATCTGAAGTATAGCATATCTGAAACTATAGCTAGTTATTAGCAGAGTGACATATTTAATTGTATTTACATGTTCAAATTTATATTTAGCAGTCTTTTACTGCCACTCACATTGTGTCACTTCAAATGTATTCCTGCTCAATTGCATAATCTATAATATATTACTATTACTATTTGAAGACAGTAAGATTTATTTTTTAATAAAAGTATATAATGAAATATTATATTATGTAATTATCAAAAGCATAAGCCAAAATATTAGTATTTAATACAGGTATCAAGTGCCTGTAAAACTGTGCAGCTCAAACAGCATCATGTGTACATCCCCCATCTATACAGACAACAGACAAAGTAGAAAAATTATTAATCAAGAGACCCTTAATTTTCCAAATTTGTTGAACTATATTTTAACTTATTCTGTTCTGCAAATACTAAAAAATTTATAAGCCTTCCTGCTAAAGTAATTTTAAAGGTAATTATAATCCAATAAATTATGGATCTTATTTTAATAATTTTCGAAGTACAATGCTTTTTGAGCCTTTCAGTAAAGAATATAGGCAGGACCATCACAAAGACCTGTGGCTACATAAGCATTCTACAATAAAAGCCACATTGAGCTTAACCAAAGTACAGGCAGGAACAGGCTCTGTCCATGAAAATTAGCCTCATGGATGTTAAATCTCAAATTTGTAGTGCCATTTTTGCCCATATTAACTAAATGCACTGCTATACAGAGTTTTAGCACACCATCCTATATTTAGGAGATAAGGAAACAATGGAAATACAGATTTTATTATTAGCAAAACGTAAGTGGAGTGATAGAAGAAATCAGGTAGGAATAGATTCTGTGATGTAACTTCTGAAAACCTGGAGTCCCATTTTCAGAAATTGCTATTAGGTACAGCACATGGACAAAGCACTGCAGCACAATCTGGCATTTGACTGAATTCCGGGGCAGCTTCCCATGACAGGCTTTCTGTGTGAAGCATTCAAAGTCAGCTTACTTCAGAGAAAAGGGTAAACAATTTCCCAGTTTCTGTGATAGTTGTTAATATACAGGGTCAGCAATTCAGCTGCATGGGACAGGAAAACTGCTCTTTTGAAGTGCTCATTATTACTGCAATGAATGGTTTGGTGCTAAAACTCTTTCTGAGGCCATGATGGAGAGGTGACTAGCCAGATGGTGGAAATAAACAAGTTATTTCCCCTTCATTCCTATAAAATAGAAGGGAATATATCACATGGGTAGGTGAAAGCTAAGAATTTTTCTGTGGCCCCACTCATTCTAGTTTCTCCTGCATATAATCACCCTGAGCTCACAAAGCAATCAGCCACTGCCAACCTTCACATTACAGACAGAAGTAATGGATTCCTATAAAGCTGTTGCACACATCAATAGAGAGTAATGGGGAACACATGCTGCAAGAGCTGTCAAAATATTAATCTAAGTTTCAGTGCAATCACATGTGATCATCTGGGCATTTCCTAGGAGCTCTAGATTCAAATCTTCTGGACACATGGTAGAATGACAAAAGAATGCAAGCAAGCCCCTTTCATTCAGTTTGGGCAAAAATTTGTCTGGCAGTCACTGATGCTCTCAAAAACATAAAGAGATTCTGAGAAGGTACTAAAGTGGCCATGAACAGTAATGTTCCTTGAAAGCCAAAAGCTTTCATTATTTTATACTCATGACTGTAGGTGATTTGAATTTGCCTCAAACATAATTGCTAATATGGAGTCAGCAGCTGTCAAAAGAAATCATGAAGTTCGCAGGCAAACTGAATATTGGTAGCATGATACAAGTGGCTGAGAGAACTCTGGGGCTTAGAAAAACAAATCCTGTTGTTCAAGACCAAAAATTTCAAAACGGTTCCTGTTCCTGCAGCTATACAGATTAGGTGGCAATAAGTAAAATCTTAAATGCCCAACAAATTCACTGTAGTCTCATGCTCTGCTCTGTTGGAAAAGGCAGTTGTAACTCGGATTTATTTCCTGTTCTCTGCCACAGCAAATCTTAGTTCAGTGTGTGACATTCAGCTCCTGAATGGCATTCAAGGTTGTAAGTGACACCTCTATGAACAAACTCGAACACAAAAACTGATGACAGGTCTGCTGTATCCTCTTTCTCCTCCTGTGAATCTTAGCACTTGAGAAGCATTATACAAAAGGTAAAATCAGAAAACAGTTGTTAGTAGAAACTGATTTAACTGATGGTTCTCATAAGTGCTGTAATTTTATCAAGATTTTTAAACTTCATTTCCCTCTGAAACCTAATGCTTTTAGTTTATCCATTAATTGCCAATAATTACCTTCTGTAAAGATTATATAAATATACTGAGCACATTTCATGAATTATATATTTTTTTAAAAGTGAATGAAAGATAAATGCTTCTTTTTTTTAAAGTATTTCTGTTTGCATTAATGAAGAAATCAATGTCCAAAATACAGTACAATACAGTACAAAACACTTTGTCTTCCTTTTTCAAAACCTCTTCCTAAAGACTTTTCATACCTATTCCCTGCCACCTTAAGTTTAAGTCAGGAAACATGCACAACAATTAAGGTACAACTGCTTTCCACCAAAACAGAACCAGACACAAATTTCTAAGCTGTTCAGAAACAACAGTTACAACTTGCCTTACCAATACAACTTTCACTTTTTACTTCATATCCTGGTGGACAGATGCACCTGAATGATCCTTCCAAATTTTGGCAGGTACCAGGAGAGCACGAACCAGGGAGTGCCACACACTCGTTGGTATCTTTGGGGAGTGGAGGAAATCAAGAAAGGTTTAGAATCTTGTAATTCTTACAGCAACAAAACGTGAAAAAGACTGAAGGGCTCTGTATTAAGTTTTATTTTCTAAGGCAATTAATTGCTTGAAGACCAACAACTATTCCAAAAAATGCCTGTTACCTCCACTGTGTTTTCATTTAAGTCACTATCATTCTCTTTTTATATCTAGATATTCAGACTGTGTTGCTTCCCTCTACATGTGGGCTGTTAGTTTATTTCAGCTCATCAGTACTTGAACATCATGTGGTTTCATACATACCAACACAATTCTTGCCATCCAGAGTAAGCTCATATCCTTCATTACACAGACATTTGAAAGAACCAATCTCATTGAAACACCGTCCATTTCTGCACACCTGCCCAAAGAAGGAACTGCATTCATCAATATCTGTTAAAAAAAAAATTTAAAAATACCAAAATTAAACTCCATACTCCATAAACTGCAGTAAGAGTTGCATTCCAGCATACTACATACAGTATGTTATAAACACACTCAATTTTCAATACATATTTCTGTGAAAAAGGTAAATTTTGCAGCAACAGGAGAACAGCTGACAGCTGCTGGAACGTAACTCTCACTTGAGCATTAAGGTGTATGCTCTAGTCAAACCACACTTTTTAAATAGGGTATTATAATTTCCAGGCTTATAGCATTACCTCAGTTAACTGCATCTGGAGATAATAAGTTACTGCCAAGTGACTGCATGACACCAAGTCCACCAACAGAGAAGAAAATGTTTCATGGATTTTATCTAGATCTATATGCACTTGAGTTTCCTCCTAAAAACCTGCCCTGCCAATCTCAAGTTTTGGACTATGTAATTTGCTTTCCACAGGATGATTTTCTCTTTCATAACAGTTCTGAAAATGATGTTTTAAAATGCTTGTTATTTTGTAGGGTTACTTTAATGATGCAGACTTAAAGCAGCACTGCATAAGGAAAAATATGGATGAGGAAGAATAAATGAATAGAAGACTGGCTGAGCATCATAGTGTAAGCAAAACTTGTACTTCGCAGCAGATTCTTCTTACTTTTTTCTTTCCTGGATAAGATTTAAAATGCTCTTCTAAGATGTATTAGTTCTCTCCTGAAGCTGAAGGAACTATTGGACTTTGCTGTGTCTTCCTTCTGAAAGAAAGGAGTGTAAAGCCTCCCTCTTTCTTTTGCTTATGCTCTGCACAAGGGAGAGGATCTCAGGGATTATGAGCCTGTTCCTCAGCCCAGGAAGGTTTTGGTTGCTTTGTCATAAGTATCCAGGAACTACAGTAGTCCAAACCCATCAGATATTCTGGTGTCCTGTGCTTTAGGGAATGGGAAATAGCAACACCTTTGTCAGCTCTGCATAATTCTGCTCATTTTAGGAGAGCAGATCTGGCAGGTTACAGATCAGCCGTCCTGGCTTTCTTACTGCTGGTCTGCTTCCCCTTTCATACTCTGTGCAAGAGTCAAACAAAATGGTGAACTAAAGGAATTATTTTAAATTCATGAGGCAGCACTGGTGGTGGGATAGAACAAATTGCAAGTGCTGGCTGTGGACTGTGCCTGTAGTCAAAAATGTGCTGTAAATATCAAGGAAGCCTCAAGGAGTTGAGAAATGCATTAGAACATCAGAGAACTGAAAGGTTGCCCCAGTGGTCCAGAGATTTAGGAGAATATTATATTATCTCAATTGGCTGTAATTAAAAAGCACTTTTAATTAGTTTAAAACGTGGCAGTAAGGATTAACCTCTAGGGCTGGTAACAGGATAAGCTACTGCACTCAGTTAGCTTTCTTCACACCTGACATCCCTTCTGTTTAACTACACACCATCCTCCTTGGCATGCCAAGTCAGCAGCAATGAAAATAAAAGCTTGGATTATGTCTCTTACCCACACAATCATTATTACGAGTTAATTCAAATCCTGGATAACACAGGCAGTTGTATGATCCAACCGTATTTTTGCAGGTTCCATTTCCACATGGATACTGTTCACACTCATCAACATCTGCAAGGAGAGACAAACTGCATGTGAGAACTGGTTTTCCCAGGTATGGGTTAATGTGCTGTCTGTACACAACTACAATACTCTAAACTTTGGTCTCTCATTTCATCTGTCACATTATGTGCTTTCTATACAGATTTTTACAGCTTCTCAGGACACAAAGGGAAACACTACGTGATGCATTTTTGTGTGTATTTTAACATAAAAGGTACTGTTACATGTGAAAATAACTGTGTATGTGCAGTCTTTCAAGGAATTCTGTCTTTTTGTTTTCCATAACTAACATTTCTTAAATTTTTAACATATAAAAGTCATCAGGATTGAGAACAAAGGCTCAGGCTTTACAGCCCTGAAATGATCAAATTTTATGTGCATATTTTACCTTGGAGCCCATGAAAAGCTGTTGAAAATGCAATTCACAATTCAATTTGTATATGTAAATATATTATGTCAATATTACATCCAGACTTACAAAGACCACTTACAAACTTTTGCAAACATCCATTTTTAAAAGGCACTGAAGTTCAATGTCTCCTGCTGTGTGCTACAGTAACTTCTGGAGTTTCATGGGGATCTGGAAGCTATTGAGATTTTGTCCTGCTAGTTCTTCAAAATTTTGCATTGTCAAAAGAGGTCACTTCCCCAAATATCCTCCTCAGATCATCTGACTAATGTGCTTTTGTTTAAATACGAGAAGACTCTAGGCATATATGAATATGTACTCAAATATGAATAGGCTTTAAATGTCTGTTTAAAGTCAAAATGCAACACCTTTTCTTTTTAAAACCCTGTAGAACTGATTATGAACTAAAAGAACAAGAAAAACATTCTTATTTTTCAATTTTATTTCTTATATCATCTCTATCATGTCATCATTTTTACATGAAATTAGCATAACGTTACATTAAAAGGGGAATTCTGTTTTTTAAATGACACATGAACTCAACAGATTGAAATAATTGAAAAATGTATCTTTTTAGCTCCCAGCTCTATCACTCTGTGATACATCCTATAAAACTGTCAAACAAGCCACTGTGATGTATTTTTTGTGGAAATGTTTCTTTAGTAACATGGACATATCTCAGAACACACTGTTTTGTTCTGAGATTTTTTCTCAAACTAATTTACTCCTTCCAAGGACAACTTCACAGACTTTATTTACCAAAAAATCCAGAAAAGCATGAATCAGTATTTTAATGTCAGTAATGTCAATAACCTACTGAAAAAATCAGACTCATCTTCTCCCCCTTCAAGGACCCCACAGCCAAACAAACCACACAGAAAAACATTTTCTCTCCATACCCATGCACATAGTCTGATCCTGGGATGCCTTGAAGCCATTGTGACATATGCACTGGTAGCTTCCCTGCATGTCCACACACAATCCATGACTGCAAACATTAGGAATTTCCAGACATTCATTGCGATCTATAAAAAAACACAAAGCAGATGGTGCACGTTACTGACCTCCATTATTTCCTCGTTTTACACAATAATGTTTTTACAATCTGTTGTTAGTATTAAAACCAGATGCAAAACTATCTATAAGTAAATCTGAATCATAACAAAACTTCATTTTACAGGAAGTGCTTGCCTACACACCTCGAAGTTAAAACTACTGTCAGGATTTGGCTGATGCCTAAAGAATGTTCTTTTAAAACGTCACCCTGTTTTTTCTTTCCTTTTACTGAGAAATGTGGATACAAAGCAAAACAGCAGAATGCACAAGGTAATGGAAAATAAAGGGTGCTGACAGAAACACACACATACCATTAGTGAGGTACAAACAGGAGAGAAAAGTAATCTGATTTCTTACCAATGCAGGCTCCGTTGGGTGACAGTTTAAAGCCAGCAGCACATTCACAGCGGTAGCTACCAGGGCTGTTGATACAGTCAGCATTCCTCTGGCAGAGGTTGTCCCCATTGCTGCACTCATCAATATCTGAAACACCAAGAGCCCAACCATCAGAAACCCCTCCTGCCTCAGATTCACACTCTATTGTCTGTCTGTGCAAGAGGAGACCACAGTCCTCCACAAACCACCAACAGCCTGACCTCCAGCCTCCTGTGCTGGGAATGCACACAAAAAGCAAAATCAACACAATTTCACCCATGTCACCTTCTGGATGAAGGGTGATCCCACGAATCCAACTTACCTCACATCAAAGTCACTTCACAATTTTAGACATACGCTTAAAGAAATTAGATTTTGTATTAAAAAACCCAACTTCCTCTTTGCCTTTGAACTTAAAAACTACGTGGCACAGATTCCAATTTTTTAGGTTGCACCTGTTAGCACAAAATCCTCAAACAAACGACAAAACTCCTTCTGACTTTATGACACACAAAACTTCATTACTTCTATGAGTATCTCTGCCTCTAAAACTGTAGCAGAAGAGACACAACTTGGGAAAAAAAACCAAAAAACTTTTCTTTGAGACGTTCTAAGAACAAAAATTAAATTTTCTCCCCAAAATAAAATTTTAAAAAGCATTTAATTGACTATCTATCTAGAAGCTTGACAGAAAACAATTACAAATTTTATTAAGTGCATGTGCATATGTATTAAACACAAGCACTTAAACTGATTTATAACCTTGAACCCTACAAAAGCTTACAATCTGTCTCTTAGATTTTCAAAATCACAAGAATTAAATGTTTCCTTTCCCTTCAGGATAAGCTTAAGGGGGCTAAGAAGAAAATAGCAATTTCAAATCACCTTCACAGACCAAGAGCAGGTCATTGTAGCTGAATCCAGTGGGGCACTCACAGCGGAAGCTGCCAATCTGATTGATGCAAACTCCATTGGCACAGATTCCTGGGATTTCCTTACATTCATCTATGTCTGAAAGGGAGATGAGCTAATTTAAGTACAGTTCACCATGTCTTTACACGTGTTTGGATCCTCATTTTCACTGTGTTTAAAACTGAGTTGAGACATTCCTTTTAATCTAGAGAAATTACACACAGGTTATAAAATCACACATATGTCCATTATGACAGAAAATGGACATTTGAAGTGATCAAAAACAGAGCTATACCAAGTATTGGACAAGAAGCAAAACTGTTATAAATGCACAGAGAAGTTCCACAATATTTTTGAAGGCAAAACCTTTTATTTTACTGATTAAAACTCAAAAATCATGAACTAGGATGTCAGGTGAGCAAAACACTGTAAAAAAATGTAGCAATTTAAAAAAAAAAAATCTATTTTACATAAAAATTGGTCTCCATTTATGTCACCACTGTAACTCCAAAATGAAATTTAACAATTTTAATATATGAAATGTCTATATTGGTTAACATTATGCAGTTGCAAAAACATTATGCAAAACAATTTCTGGTTAAAATAAGTTTGGTGAAACTTACCAACAGCTTTTCCAGTATGGATGTCAAAAGTGAAGCCAGGAATATTCCCACATAGGTTCTTGAACTCAGCTAGAGCAAAACAGAGAACAATGTATTTTCAGGGAATGTATAAATTTCCCAAAAATTACTTGCAGTCTTCTCAGCTACTTAAGAGTTTGTTTAAGCCAAATCTATTCAGGAGAGCAACTGCCTCTTCTACAATTTGTATTGAAAATTCAGACTGCCAATAAATTAATACAAATTGAAATCGTAACTCATACTTTCCTCAGATCTTTGCAGACACATGAGTAAACGTCTGATTTGAGAAGCAGCCATTCAGTTGGGATTTGGTTTGGTTTCTTTTTAATAAAACTCCTTAAAGTTTATTCCTGTAGTGAGAATCTACAGCAGCATTTTCAAATATGAGAAATAAATATAATTTACCAGTACCTAGGCTTCTTTGACAATATTATCTATTTTATTTCATTTCATTTCATTTCATTTCATTTCATTTCATTTTATTTTATTTTATTTTATTTTATTTTATTTTATTTTATTTTATTTTATTTTATTTTATGTGGCGATTACTGCAGCTTAATTCCACCGAACTGTTGAGCAGAATGGACAGTCTGCTTTAAAAAGAGATGCTCCGAAATCCCCACATTTTTTAATATGCTCCTTCTGTATCCTCTTTTTCCACCTGAAGGGTGGGAAATGCTTGGTGGGATGTGTATCATAAATTGACGCACGGTTTTCTAGGCAATGTGCTTGAAATTGAGTGGGTTAGCAACACACAGGGAAAAATTTCTAGCATGGATTCTATTAATTATTGCAGATGAGATTTTAGTGGCAGAACAGTGCTCTCCAGACAAAAACTTATTACACATTTACAGTAATAAATTTTTATCTAGGTAGAAATATAAAAAATGACAGGCCTACAACTATAAGCATGTCAAAATTGTTTCATACTACCAGAGGAACTTGTACCTGTTTGAGGGGAATGAAGCAATTCCAGTGTGAAGACACAACCAGTTTCAATGAACAGTTTGCAAACAATAACCATGCAGCTGCTATTCAGCACCTTCTAAGATCATAACAACATTCAAATTATCCAGAAAAAGGTATCTTTCCATATTCAGTTTCCAAACTACTGCCAAGGAAGCATTGCAAAGTGTGTGGCAGGAATTTGTACATTCAGGGCATTAAGCCAAGGTAAAGTATGCTTCAAGAAATTGAGAAAAATTTACAAAAACATCAGACTGACATAAAACTCAAAGGGTTTCTGGAAGTTTAATATCTGGAGATGTCCATGACTGCTTGGCCCACTGTTGGTGCTGCTGAGGACCTACAGGAAGCCTCTTTGTCCAACAGAAGGAAGAGTATGGAGCCTGCCTTTGATGCATCCCTAAACATGAAATGCTGACAAATTATTCTAACACCAAACAAGAAAAAGGAGACCCTTCTGTATTCCTGCAATATTGAACTTTAATCTGGAGCAATGATAGTTTATGTCTTTACTGGCTGGAGTTTGAGTTTCTTGATCATCTACATTTTAATGGCAGCTCCTCAGCAGCTTATGATTCTGTCAAGTTTAACTACCATTATAAATTAATTCTTGCCTCCTTTACACCAAACACTCTCATTTTTAGCAAATTTAGTTGATCATTGCTCAGAACAATATTTGGCAAAATCTTTTTTCATCATTCAGACATTATCAGTCATTTCTCTAAACCAGGCAGGATCCAGTGTAACTGAACATCAGCATTTTCTCCTTTCTTCTGCTACTTAATGCACATCCAGGTTATTCCTGCAGCAGGGCCACAGAAGTATCTACCACAGTGCTTTACTACCCAGCAATTTTCTGCTCTTTCACAGATATATCTTGCATATATGTTACTATAATAATTTAATACGCTAATCTATTTTATGTAATAATTTTATATAATAATTTTGAGTAAGACTTGAGGGTTAGCAACTAGTTCTTTTCTGCAAGGAGATTTATGCCATTTACAGGAAACCTGTCAGTAAATATATCAAACAAAAACAGTGCCCTGTGCTCACTATCCTGTCCTAGTGGGCAGTGATCTCCAATGATAAAACACATCAGGTCTGGAAGGATGAAGAAGAGGCTCCAAGGGTTGAAGGCCCTCTTTTATTCTGTGGTATGCTGCCTCCATGTTTCATGCATTTCCCTGAATTCAGATTTCCACACTTTTTTTCCCTTTTATTCCCAGGGAATATTACCTATTCCCTAGGTAATATTAATTAGGATATTAATCCCTAGCATATTAATTAGGTAAAGACTGTATGTTAATGCATTTATACATAGTGCCAAACTGTCCACACAAACACGCCAGAGATTCACTTTCTGGAAGTCTGGCTTTGCATGAATGACTTTAAAAATATTTCAAACCCCCATTTACTTATCACTGAACTATTTTTTTAGGACAAAAAGATCTGTCACATAACAGGAAAGAAAATTAGATCAGACACTCCTGAAATTATCAAACCATGAAAGAGTTCTGTGAATTCTTGGTTACCCCTTAGCAGTGAAGCAGCTTTCTACACTTCTTTGGGTAAAAAAACAGAAAATAAAAAAAGGACTCTTATTTCTGATTAAAATCTGTATGCTAATGGTTAGCATCTGCATACTGTGTAAAACAAAATAAAACAGTCTTTACTGCTTAAGGTCATAAAACAGAGGATGATTGATATGCATAAATATAGAAAAAGGAAGAAAGAGCACTATTCACCAAGGGAAAAAAATGCAAATGCATTGGCATGTGAAGTTCACTTACAATCCTCATCAGAGCAGAATAATGCTCATAAGGAGCCACGGGGCTCAGTCTGGTGAAGTGGTTAAGGTCAGTGTACCCCAACCCCTGTCTGTGATGTACAGCCTCCACCCAGACTGCAAAACAACTGATTATAGAAGTGCAGCTATTCAACTATTTACACTTGAAAGTTGTGTTTGATACCCCACACAATCCTTTTTCACAGTAAAAAAGTCCAACTCTGCCTGCAAACACAGTAAGTCATTTAGAAGAGCTAACAAGGAAACATTGAGATATTTCAGGAAGTATTTTAAGCCCATAACTGCTTGCACAATACCAAGCAATGTTGATTTTAACAAATCATTAAAAGTTGCAGTTTTTGAGAATTTCAGTGTCACCAATTTAAAAGAATTCTTTCATCTACCCAAGAACATAAATTGCATGATTCCCTGCTAGCAGTTTGCTGTATTTTTCTTATCATGTTGTCACCATGATGACAATTTTATGACATTTAGATAAATGACTATCAGAAAGAATTTCATGAACCCTCTATGACAGCAAATTTCCCTCTCTCAAGCTTATTTCCATCTCCCATTCCTGACTGTTAACAGCATTCCTCCATCTTCCTACTTAAGAAGGAAAAGGAAGAGGCTGTTTTCTATTCTTTTCAGTCCTATTTTCCTCCTCTTTACTGTGAGGGAAAATCTTTCTCATATTATCTGTTGTTTACCTCTTGCCACCAGGACAAACCACTCAGAATGGAAGTAAAACATTCTTTACACTGAAATCACTGATGATACAGCACCAGAGGCATAAGTTTAGTGACACTAAACCAGTAAGCTTGGGGCAAGTCAATCAAACAATAAACTGTGTTTGTACAAGACAGGCACCCGAGTTTTTTAGTGTTATCTAAGCATCTTTGCTCTTTTTTTCAAATATAAAGAATCTTTTAACGAATGTCAGGTTTTCTTCCAAACTGGTGATTCTCTCAGCAATTCTTTTTCTGATTTGAGCTTTCAGGAGTGTTTTATTCCAGGAAATGAATTCCATAAAATGAACTGTCCTTTATTATTTTCACCTCCATTTACAGAAGAGAATTTTTTACTTCCCATTGCAATGCCTTCCTTACTGGGCTTTTTCAGTCATGTTCAATAGAGGGAATGTAAAAGCAACCAAGCAGATCATGCTCAGATGTGAGACACAGCTGAAAAATCTAAAAAGGCTTCCTACACTCAGTGATGAAACCCAGTCTTGATGTTCTGAAAGACTAGGACTAGCAGGATAAATGTATCCAGCTATCAAGAACTAAATTACACTCTCCCAAATTAATTATCCTGGAAGACAGGCTAGACAGGAGGTATCTCTGGTCAGCCAGTATCTTCAACACCAGTATTACTGCTCAGTAAAGGTTTTTTTGGGATGAAATTGTAGATTTGGTTAATAGGTCAAAGCAGCAGATTAGCAAAGAAAGTAACAAAATGGGGTGACCACAGAAGGCTTTACCCGTTCCAGGAGTTGGACACGGCTCACAAGGTTTGTTCCAGGCTTTCCCAATATTGTACGTGCAGCAGCACATCCTCTTGGTCACATTGAAGGGCAGCTCGTTCTCACAGGAGGTTCCATTATAACTTCTGTAGCAAAAGCTTTTCCTCATGTCTGGATGTGACAAAAGAACCACTTATGAAAGTAACCAATATTACGATAATGATGAAATTACGTAAATATCAACCCCCTACCAAACCAGGCAATGATTCATGAACTCTGTTTTCTGAATGCAACATAAACACAGGCATTTAAAAATAATTTAAGGATTGATGTAATTTACAGTCTTTGTTTTAGACTTACATGATATATTTTCAGTTTTCATTTAAAGACACAAGGGGGAAAAAGAAAAACTCCCAAGAAATCATTCGCAAGGTAAACGCCACCATTTGGAAATGACCAGTGGAAATAAACCAGTGAACTGTGAGCTCTGTTAGGGAATAAGAGCCCTTGAGTACTGCATGCCAATCACTGGACTCTCTTTCCTGACAACATGACACAACTGGGAGTTAAAAATAGCCAAAATAAACACAAAACACAGGGTCAGGCCCCCAAACAGTCTGATACTCGTGCAGTTCTAGTGAAGATGACATTTTGCATACCCATGCAGTTGTGTCCTCCGTTCACCTGCATGTATTCAGGTGGGCAAATGCAGGTGTAGTTCCCCAAGGTGTTGTAGCAGGTGCCAGGACCACAGACACCAGGGTGTGCAACACATTCATCAATATCTGGAGACCAAGAAAAAAACCATTGCAATTAACAAGGGAGAAGAGGTCCAAGTCCAAACAAATGTTTTCAAGAAACAGGATCATAATAAACCACGCTAAGATAACAAAAATGCTTCATTTAAGGACCAGCTTGGAAAACATAGCTCTAATTTTAACCTCTAAGTCTAGCCTTAGTTGTCTTAAGTGCAAGACAACACACTAAATAAACTCAAACTTCTTGAACTTGCCACAGAAATAGGAGAAATTCAACTTCACAAAAGACACTCACACCTCCTTCTCACAGCAAGGTTAGTCATGTTTTAGTTTTTGAGTCAATTTACAATTTTGGTTCTAACTGTTATTAACTTTATTTCACATTGACTACATTAAACTGCTACTCTCACACCCAAAATGCAGGGAGCGCAGCAAAACTTGCAGGGGATACAAAGTGTTAAAGTGAGAAGCCAGAAATCATTCATAACCCCCTTAGTTTACTGAATACATGTGGCTGAGGTCTAACATGTAGAAATAAATATTGACATATCCAAGTGTTGCATTTCAAGGTTTGTACTAATCACATCCCTAGAGCCAAAGATAATGATTTTAGGGAAGACTCTAGGTAAAGGTGGGGAGTACCATGCCCACTTATGGATTTAAGGCTAACAATTAGTGGTTTTCATAATAACTGCAATGTGACAGAGAAGGAGATTTCAAGGGACTCAACCTTCACAGATTCTTGTCTCTTCACTGAGGTAGTAGCCTTTTGGGCATTCACACTGGAAGCTGCCAAAAGTGTTGATGCAATTTCCACCTTGGCAGAGACCTGGTAGCTCCTGACATTCATCAATGTCTGAAAACAGGAAAAAAAAAAACCCAAACAACTCACGATATTTTCATTCCAGAACGAAAAGAAAGAAGAGGATTTAAGTACTACCCTGAAATTTTGCCAACTAGTAGCTTTGAACTGTCATGTGCAGCTTTTGGGGGTTTCATTTTTCTTCTAAATTGCTCTCCAGGAATGCACGGATAAGATGCTCATTCTCCTCCATTCAAACAGCCCTTAAGGAGCAGTTTCAGCTTGCTAAGTCTATGTTCCACTGCTGTCTACAGGAATTTGGCATCTAGTTCCTCATTTCTGCCCATTTATTGGAACCAGAGCTTCTTCGTCTGATGAATATTTCCTGACACTTGCACCTTCTGCTGCTAAGCTGTAATTTTCGTAAATGGCTTATCCTTCAGTGCCCAATTTTGAAATCTAGTTAAAGTAAGGAAGCACACAGAAGGTATGCACCAGATTGTTTTCCTATTGAAATGGTGTTGCACTTCTTCAATATGCTTTTCCTGTGTGCCTTTTCTTGCTGCTTTCCAATTCCCATTAACAGTGGGTTTTGCTTTCCACTAAATATAATGATTTCTGGAAAATGCAGTTCCTCTTCAAGGATGACTTTTTCTAATTATTACCAGTCATCATAGTCATTTATGAGAAACTCACCTTCTAAAATAATAGTGATAGGATTTGGTCTGAATCCTTCTCCCCCTGGACAGAGAGTATTGTATTCAGCTAAAGTAAAGTATAACAATAAACATCATGTCAGTCTCATAAAAAATAAAATTATGACAAATCATAAAATGTCACTTGTGTTTTTAATGTGTGCTCTTCCCTACAGTCATTTGGTTTCTACTTTTCTGACCTATTCACAGTAAATAAAACAAGGGCATTAAATTAACAGAAAAACAATGTAAGATTAGGAGTTCTGCTTTCTTTTATTACCATAACCTCAGATACCCTTTAGGCAGGCACAATATTGATTTTTCTGTACTGTGTCCTTACAGAAGCACGTATTTTCTGTTTTGACTCGTTCTTTGATATGAAATATCGGTATGCCACTGATAAAATTAAGTGTTTAACTTGGAATTCCTACTATTATAAGGCCGTAAAGAACAACATACTTGACATTTGTGTTACATTATTCATTAAAGAACTTCAAAGCTCTACAAAGCTGATAACTATCATTGGGTAACAGTTTTGAAAGTACTCAAAAATGACTTAGACATAAATACACAAGAGTTATCAACACTCTTCTTTGGAAAACAATGAAGCCCTCCAAATTATAGCCATGATTTGAGTTTTAAGCATCATAAATTTATTCCACTACCAGTTTAGAGCTGCTGAGCAAAAATGCCCAGCAGATGTATGCACTGTATTCCCTTCTTATCTGCAAAGTTCTTAATTTGTTTTTTTTTAATGGGAGAAAAGTGAGAGCAAAGTAAAGTGCCCCAAACTACCTAAAGTATCACCTGTCCCAGTGGGAAGTGCCTTCTAAAGGTAGAACTGATTTATTACTGTAAGAACCAAGTCAGTCACAGAAGACTAAAGGTCAGGTCTGTGATGCTCTGCACCTCTGTCCCTCTGACGGTGGCAGGGAAGTTCTCTTGAACGACAAATGTACAGCAACACAGTAGAAGATTATAAATACTTTTCCCAACCCTTCTAAAATAAGAAAGCACCAGGAGAACACAAGAACATTTCCTTACTGCTGTTGACAGGGGGACAGGTCTCACAGGGGTTCCCCCAAGCCTTTCCCAGCGAGCAGCAGCACGAGGAACGACTGACTCCAACCCCAATCTCAGTGTTGCAGGACAGGCCCCCGTCCCCTCTCGGTCCATACTTCAGGTAGCAACTCCCCACACGGTTATCTGTGTAAAAAGCACACGTGATTACAGCTGCACACAACGATCCATGCAAAGAACAGCAGGCATTTATCTGTAATTCCGTATCTAGAAGGAGGAATTCAGGTAACGTGCTTTGAAGCCATTGGCACCTCAAGAACATTGATAACTACTGATGTCAAAAGAGACAACACTAAAAAACTATATAACAAGATATGCAGAATTGTAGAAGTATTGTTTTTCTATCCTTCTTTGCATAACAGCAATGATTTGTAAAGGGATACTTCAGGCAGCTTTTACTTACCCACACAACCCACTCCAGTAGGATTCAGCTGGAAGTCTGGAGGACAATTGCACTCATATCTTCCAGGAGTGTTTACACAAAGACCATTAACACAATTAATGGGATCAGCACATTCATCAATATCTAAAATGGAAAATCCACATTCATAAATCTGCTCACTGGAGAGAAAAGAGCAATTTTGCTTTCTAAGACAACAGAGCAAGAAAATTTCAAATGCAAGTGAACTTTAGCTGAAGCGGAAGAAAAGTTTTACAAATAATTCGCAAACAACTACGAATAAACTTTGTTCATCTGCATATTTAAGGAGCTTTTTTGCTTTTTGCTGACACATTTCTGAAAAGCAGTGACTTACCTGTGCAGTTTCCCCCAGTTCGATCTAGTTCATAGCCATCATCACAGATACAACGAAACATTCCTGGGAGATTATTGCAGGTGCCAAACACACAGATATTTTGGAAGGAGCATTCATCGGTGTCTGAAGAAATATATAAAGAACAGAAAGTTAGTATTACTAAATTGTTATTGTTGTTGTTATTATTATTATTATGTGTTATACTACTAAAAGCAAAAGGAGACACATAAAATATTTCAAAAATGAACATTTTTGAGCTTGTGTAGAATACTACACAAAATCTGTATTTGTGAATTTGTAGTTGTAAAGAAAGTGTAGTAAGAAGAAAGAGAGGGTCTAGGCATCAACAGTCACTTGTATCTCCTTGAAGGAAGAATACAGGGAAAACAGGCGTAGAGGAAGTAAGAATTCTCTACGATTTTCTCAAGCCCACATTGAAACAGTTATATGGTAACTACATACAGATGACCCAAAATGCGTCTCAAGGACTGCCTGTGTGCTCATCTGAATTGAAGTCAAGTTGAAAGACACTGACAGAAAATTGGATGCTTTTGTCAGCTATGGTGTAGAAAAGAGTAGAATACTGACAGCACAGACTGCAAAGCTATGGTTTTAGGCACAAACTATAAAAGACTTCTGAGCTGAAGGTGAGTAGGATAAGAGTGGAAAAAACCCCCTCCATGTACTGTCTGACAGCAAGACTTTTTCAGTTGCCAGAATAAAGCAGATGTGGAAAAGGCAAATGTAATTCTGGCACGTACTAGTGAATTATTTTTAGCACAGACAGGGAAGTGGAAAGCATTAATATCATTTTACAAAGCACAGCCAAATCTTAATTTGAAATTCTGAGTACAGTGCTCTGTTGATGAACTAATATTGCACAATATGTGCGAAAGGAGTATGAAATTATTACAGTAATAAAATATCTACTTTAAACCTGGCTGGATTGCCTCAGGCAGAGGTTAAGAAGTGATAAAATGTCTCTTTATAGGAACATATAAGAAAGGTTAACTTCTGAGGGCAATTTGAGAGCTACATTTATAAGGGAAAATGGATGCTTAACATCCAAAAGTCCTGAGTCAATTGAATTTGGAAATAAAATTTTTAAGTACCCTGGAGTACAGCTATGGGATGACCTCCAAATAAGTTCATTGAGAAGCTAATGTAGTGACATCTCAAGGAACTTCTGAAGAAAGTGGATTAACAATTTGTGTTACAATTGTTGTACTAAATCAAAACTTTGGATTTTGCCCCTTGATTGTAGAGATCATACAAGGACTCTCCTTATTATAGGAAAAATTAATATATCAACTTCAAAATTAAAGAAATAATAGATAACTTCTTTTAAGTATTCGACACCCAGACATTTTCATTCTCCAACAGCACAATTTAATCAATGGAATGCTTTAATATCTCTGCTGGAATCACAATAATACACCAAGCATTTCTTCAAAATCCTTCACTTGTTGGTAAGATACTGACCCAAAAATTAGAATTACATTTTTTTTTCAGAACATTGGTTGGCTGGAACAGATTGGATCTATCCAGGGATTTTTATTAGACCATTGTCATGACTGTAGCATGACTGAGCTGCAACAAGAAATTCAGTAAAGATGATTGACAGCACTTGGCAGTGAGTCACACATCTGACTACACAGTGGCACAGGTAATTCCTCAGCAGCACCTGAATTCTTCTGAAGTCTGATTCACACAGGTACACCTGGATGTTGGAATGTGCCACACTATGGACTGAATCTTACAGATTAGATTTTGAAACCTGTTTTCCATATCTCACCAAGAATTTTAATTTCCTAATATGTTATGTGGTTTCCACCATTAAATATGATATAAGTTAAAAGCTTGGGGCACCAGCTAAAACGTTTTTATCTACTATACAGTCTTCTTGTATTAAACAATAACAACCACAAGAGGTATAAGAACACAACAGAGAATAGAAGCTGAACTGGACTAGAAAGATAACACAGGATTTTCTACACACTGTCCAACAGTGACAAAAAGGAATTTAAAAAAAATATACAAAATTGCTGAGGCAAACCTCTACTCTGGGATCTATGGATGAAGGCCAGGAAAACTTCATAAAAAGATGAAAGCTACCTTCAACATAATTCACACTGAAGAGATTTCTTACATGTGAAACATGTAAAGTGTAAAGAAATCACATGTGGTGATTTCTCTGCTTCCAGGCGGCGGTCCTGTTGCTTGCTCTTTGCTTTAGAGCAGCCCACCCAAACTCAGAGAACAAAACTGAGGCAGCAGCAGCTCACCTTGGCAGGACCTGCTGTCAGAGGCAGGAGTGAACCCCATCTCACACTCACAGCGAAAGGCGCCGGGGGCATTCAGGCACTGCCCGTTTTCACACAGGTTGACATTCTCTGCACACTCATCAACGTCTGTGGAAGACAAGAAAACCTCCCTAAAAATGCAGGTTCACCAGCAAAAATACACATAAAGATATCCTGATGTTCAAAATAATAGCGCTGTTCAGCATTGAAGTCATACAACAGAACATTTAAACTCTGAAGCGAATTGAAAGAATGCAGAAAAGCAAACATAATTTCCAAAATTATTCCTTTCACCTTGCCACAGATTCCTTACACCTTGTTTTTTATTAACAGATGAATTTTTTTTTTTTTAATGATGCAAGCTTTTAAGGTTCAGTACTACTAACCTTGACAAATAAGTTAAATACTTTGCTTGAAAAGTCAAAACTTTGCCTCCTGGTGTATATAGCTATGCTATTTTGACATAAAAACTTTCAAAAGGCAAATTTTCCTAAGTGAATTGTACATATAAAATTATTATAACATTAATTTTAGAAAATATTCTTTGAGGATGGTGAACATTACAAGTACCGCTTGCACACTAGGAATTCTTCTACTATGTCCCAAAAGAGCTATAAAGAAAGAGAATGGCAAGGGAGGGCATTCACCACTGCAGTCATCATAAGAAGTCATAATTTTGTCAGGTGTGCTTGTGATTGTTAAAAAAAAAATTTATATGCTTTCTTCATTTTATTAGTCCATACTTAGTATTACATCTGATTTTTTAAAAAAACACAGAAGCTGTGTATAGGGATAAAACTTTGTGCTCATGAACCAAAAACTTGCAATACCAAATGAAGTCATATTTGAAGGTCCTTATTCTGAAATAAAAAGTCTTACACTGCTAATCAGAAAACCTTCTTTCTGAGATGTAAATTAATTTTTTATTTATAATTAGCCAGTTAGCCAATAATGAATGCATTCACAGTCGTTTTCTAGGTATTTCAGTATCATTAGTGTGCATTTCTTCAAACCTTTAAATATGCTGACCAAATACAAGGGTGTGCTAAAAGTCGAGAGCAGAGATAATGTTGCATCTCCACTCTGTAAGTGATAAAGACCAGAGTAACTCAATGCAAGGTCATTAATTAAATGCAAAATCTTTACACTTTATATAATGTATGTCACTTTACGTTGAGTCTGGCTGTGTGATATATAGTGTTCATTCTCAAGAGTGAGCACTTACCTACAAATTCAAACTCAGAGATCACAGGCAGTGTTTTTTAACTGCCAATTTATTTTTCTTTTTAAGAAGTCCTTTATTAATGACCAAATCCTTTCCATTAATAGAGTGAGGGGAAAACAGATGATGCCAGAGAGAGGAGCTATAACAGAGTTTAGTTATAGTTATAACAGTGTTCTTGACTAGAGGGACTGCTGCAAGCAGGAAGTGCATGTTCAAAATAATTGGCATGAGGATGAGAAGGAGGAAGAAGCAGCAGACAGGAACTTCACCCAACAAATGGACCCAGTGGATCCAACTGGCACACAAATGAAAAGAACAATCAGGTGCCTTTGTCAGCATTTCTTATTAGACATGAAGAATCTTGATCTTAAATGACACTTCCACATTTATTGTCTTCCATTTTGGGCTTAGGTCTAATTCACAACGGATCCGTATAAGAGAAAAACCACCAGGGACAAGCCAGGTTTCACAAAATTCCTTACCAGAGCAGGCAAAGCCATCTCCAGTGAATCCCTCTGCACAGGCACAGTGGTAGGAGCCCGGGCTGTTCACACACTGAGCGTTGGCGCTGCACCGCTGGGTCCCGTTGGAGCATTCATCGAGATCTGCACATCGGGGTCAGAAAGTGCAGGCAGCAGCAATTAGCACACCTGGCTGGCAATCAACTGCCAAGCTAACCAGCACAACTGCAAATCTGATTTATGTCTCTATAAATACACAAATTTACTGTTAGATGGGGTTCATCTATAGTGACTCCACTTTAATACTTCTTCCTGGAAATTCAAATGCATGGGAGTGGGCAAAATATTTCTGTGCAACAGATGGACTTCAGCTGACTCATTACTTGGATGTTAATGTCCTGATAAAGAGTTTGAATTAAAAATTAGTTAAAAAAAAAAAAACAACTTAACTAAAGAAACCTAGTGAGGTAAAAATCTGCCACTTGGTTAGAAAATCTCCTCAAGTAATAGAGGAAAGTGCAAACAATGCAACCTCATGACAGCTGATGAAAGCTATTCACTTGGATGTCAATGTGGCCCAAAAAGAAGAAAAAATAAAATGAGAAGAAAAAGAAAAAAAAAAGGAAAGAAGAAATCTCATAATACAGTAATTTTCTTTAGCACTTTGTATCAATAATTATAGTCTAATTCTTAAATGAAGCTCCTCTTTCACAGATCCCAAAATGTTCTAGAAACAAAAAGCAAGTATTACAATCCTTTACCCACCAAACTAAAATATGAAGGCAAAGGGACATATGCAACTCCAGCAGCCCAGCAAAAACAAATTCAAGTTTCCCAACCTTCAGTTCAACCTGGTTTATATCAGGGCCTATAAACTAGATATACTACAAGACATTTACAAAAAAATGTTCAAAGTACTTCAAACATCTTACTGATAGGAAATCATAAATCAAATTCTACTTCATTTCTGGTTTTTGTTTTAGTTTGCACATTCTAGTAGCTGTTGTATTTAAACTTTGTAAAATATGTAGTTAATTCAGTAAAATGTCATCCAGTCAAGTTTTTGAGACAGAAAATTTTTTTTTTCTTAGAAAACCAAATCCGTGGAACATAAGAATCTTTCATGCCCATCTGTTCACAGGGTACAGCAGACAGAAGAATCATTCTTTGTTTCTAATGGAGTAATCACACAGTCACATTACAAGCTTTCAAAGGGGAAAAAAAAAGAGAAAAAAAGCTTTATTTTCCATATACTTACCAATACACTTAATTCCATTTCCAACCCAACCTTCTTTGCAACTGCATTTAAAACTTCCTGGTACATTGACACACGAGGCATGCATGTCACAGTTGTGAGCTCCAACTTCACACTCATTCACATCTACAAGCACAAAACGAACGATCAGTATTTACATCAGAATATTAACAATTCTGTTCCTTTTACCTATTTCCACTGTGAAGGTTGCAGTACTTTAAAAAACAAATGTTTAAGAACACAGAATAATTCAAGTGAGCTATTTCTTACTCTGCATTAATAAAAAGGGGCGACAATTGCACTTTATTTTTGCTCTTTGTTTGTAAACTTGGCAATCAGACTGCTTTCCATCAACTGCTTTTCAGTTTGGAATTAACTCTCGTTTCCAGAAATATGAAATATGCTCATTTTTTTATGTCTAAAACTGGGATAAGGCCTTTAGGTGCACAGCCACCTTTCAGTTATAAAAACAATTATACACCCAGGGTTGCAGTAGTTATGGAACAAATTCCTAAACACCAAATTGTAGGAGAAATTCTGTCAACATTCCCACAAGACTAATTTTGGATGAGTCTGGATCCTTGACAGCAGTGGACCCACCTTGCAGAAGAGAAGATACTGCTTAAACACTAGAGGAACTTGTAGAGCGATTATGAGTGACTACAGAACTTTAAAAATTGTTGGCACAGGTTGAAGGATTTTTTGTTTATTTTTTTCCCCCTGTGGTCCTGTCCTTAGACCACATGGCCATTTCCTGCAGCTTGAGTTGAGAGGTGAGTTCATCCTCCAGGCACATGTGACAAATGAGCTCTGATAAAACACAACACGACTGCAGCTTTGCCACTCCAAGCCACGTTCTGTAACATGGCTGTCCACACAACCTGAACTGATAAAATCTTTGAAATGAGCTACGTAAGGGGCCTTCAGCATTGATACTGGTGAAGGAACCCTCCCTTTAAAACTCTGGCACGTGCCAGCAGATGTGAAACATTGATATGTACAAATATATACAGATACCAATCTCTCTCTTGTGTGTGAACACTTGTGCATTTATTTTACCTGGAAGCCAAGCAAGATACGTGACACATTCACTGGAAATCTGCTTTACCTGTACACCCTGTGGTTCCTTTCTTGACTGCATACCCGACTTGACAGTGACAAATGAAGGAGCCTTTGGTGTTTTCACACTCCCCAAACATACAGATGTTGGAATTCAAATCACATTCATTCACATCTGTAGGTGAATATAAATTAATTATTGGTTGGGCATTATTGTCTTTTTGGAATACTTTATTTCAGGTGAAAATATCTACTACATGAGGCATTTATTTTCATTAATCATAATATATTTCAGCTGTTCTGCTCTGTATTTAAATTCCCTAAAACAAGTAAGGACAAATGTGCAGTTCAAATACCACTGTTCTGTGGTACAAAAACTATTGGTTCATGCATTTTTTTGGAATGCTAATTAAATGAATAGGAAGCAAATTTTTTCTTGCAAGAATCACTTAAAAACATTTTCTTAAAACATATTCTTGATCACAATAATTTTCTTCCAAGGAATAATTTTTGAAGTGCTCCCTTCTGGGCCCTTCAACTAATCCCTTCTCAATACATATTCCATTTTAGTAAAATCACTCCCATTTTTTTTTTAGCTATGTGATCTGGTTCATTGTTAAGCACTTAACAAAAGGCATACAGGTTATTTTTTTAAATAACATATAGAATTTCAATAACCACTTTCAAGGACTCAGTGGAAAGAACACCTTGAAACAAAAGCTGCAGAACCTTTAAGACTTGCACTAAATTTGGTGCACACAGCTACTTACCAACACAAGTTTTCATGTCTATAGAAACCATAAATCCATCGTAACAGAGACAGCGATATTCCCCTGGGATATTGGTACACTGCCCACCGTCACAGATATCTGGATTGGTTTCACATTCATCAATATCTTAGGGGGGGAAAAAAAAGCAGATAATAATTCTGTCACTGGCACGGATGGCCTAGAACACCACATTGATTTTGGCTGAAAGAGATGATGCTGGAGCTTTTAAGGTATAAATACTTACCTGCACATGTCCTGACATCTGGCATCAGAGCATAGCCATCACTGCAGCTGCACTCATAGCTGCCTTCTGAGTTAGTGCAGTGGGTGTCACAGCCTCCATTCATTATCATACACTCATCAATATCTGGGGAAGTAACATCGGTAGCAGTAAGTCCATTTTATAGGAAAAAAACCCATACTCTCTTTACATTTTACATAAAACAGTTTATCAGTGGTCTCATTCGGAATTTTTATTCCCATTTTACTGCCTCTGATTTATATTTTGTTCATTTTCCCCCTCTTTCAACTACATTTTCATCTGTGGGAGCAAGTGGCTGAGTCAAATGTTGCTTTTATTCCTGTGTATTGATAGGGATGTGGAAAAAAGTTCCAAAAATCAAGTTTGGAAAGGAACATCCTGAGAAACTTCAGGTTTGAAATGTAGCACAGATTTGTATTTTTGTAAAAAAAGTACCATAACAAGAAATAAAAAACTCTCTCAGTACTGCTGTTCTCCTTTGCAACTGGTTGATGTGCTGGCAACTACGTAATTCAGTATTATTATAGTGAAGGATTTAAGAGATGCATATGATAAGGAGAAAAAGTGAAAGAGAAACCATCAATGTATGGGGCTTCTCCTGCTTGATCAAGAAATCTAGCAGTATTTTCTAGTTGTTAGCTCAAGCCTCTGATTCTAGTGGAGTAGTACAGTAAGTATAACTTCTCTCAAAGTATCCTGCAGCGTTCAGTACAGCAACCATCTTTTTATACCTTCTTTATATTCTGAGTCCACAACAGTTCATGATAACCCTCACAGCAGATGAGAAGACAGCCCTGCTCATTTTCAAAAGGAAGATATGAAATTAAATAAAAACAAGGGGAGATGGAACAATGCAACTGAAGTACAAACTCACATGTGCAGGTGCACAACACTTGCCTGTGCATCCTTGTCTGTCAGGAGTGGGCTGGTAGCCAGAGTCACAGAAGCACTGGTACGTCCCAACCATGTTCACACACTTGCCATTTCTGCAGAGACTGTTACTCAGTGAGCATTCATTTACATCTGGGGAAAAATCATTCAGATCAGTGGCAATTCAGAGTATTTCACAGGTTTAACAGCTCAGATTCCAGGGAGAGTGAGAGGTAATATTGCAAACTGGTGGCTTTCAGGTTTATTCAATTTCTTTCTTGTTTTTGGTGTGTTCCAGTTCAAGGAATGGAGTTCTGCACAGCATGTTTAAACCATTGTCCAACCATTTATCTTCTCTGACTCGGGTCTGAGAGCTTTAATTACAGAGTCTCCTGTGATCATTAATTAACAAGTCTGCTATTTTCCATCAAGAAAAGAAGCCAAAGAGATAATATGTTTCTTTTTTGCCTTTTTTTTTTTTTTTTTTTTCATTATTTTGGTGGATTATGTGGTAAAATGAGAGATGCATTTCAATGAGGGACAACACCTTCTTTTTGTGACGGATTAAAGTTGCTCCCATGAGTGGTACAGTCCTTTGAGTTGCTAAATAACCCCTAAGAGGCCTGGTAAAACACTCCTCCTTGGAGTAAACAGCATTACTTAGGCACTTAGGATTTAACCAGCTTTTAGATTTTGCTTTGAAAATATTCAAGTAAAGGAGGTGCATTAATTTTCTGGGAATCCCATCCTTGCCAGTGACTGGAAGTTTTTGCAGTAGAAATGACCATTCTCCAAGCTGAAGATTATTATCCTGAGTTGAAACTCACCTAGGCATTCCTCCTGTGATGGTGACAGCTCATGCCCCAGGGGACAGTCACACCGAAAACTCCCCTCAGTGTTCACACAGGTGCCACCTCTGCACAGCAGAGGGTTGCGTTCACACTCATCTATATCTGCAAACAAACAAATGTGCAAATAGAAAATCATTACTAAGGGGCAACGAAGAGAAAAGCAATTTTCAGTGTCTACAAGTAACAAAATAAAAGGATTGTTTCATGGTATTGCTCCTTTATTCGTGCTGCACAACAGGGCAAACAAAAATCTATAAATCACTACTAACTCTAAAGATAGGTGTTTTTTCTCTCAAGAAAACCAGAAATTCATTATTTAAAATTAGGTATTCAGTGAGACATGGGACACAAGCAAAGGTAGCAACTGTTTGGGTGTTGCCCTTTATAAAAATGCATGAATGTAATGAATCTTTTCTTTTTAATGCTTCTTAATGCAACCAGACACCCATTTATGTATGCACTGAAAATCTTCTCTAAGGATGCAGTTGTGGTGACGTTTGTGTGTCAATTTTTACTAAATGGCTCCTCAGTTTGGTAACTCCTGCGTATGCCATGGGTGTGGCTGTGAAATATTCTTGCTACAACTTAGAAAGGCAAACTGAATATTTGACTCATAAACCTGATAAAACCAGCTAACAGGTGTGGATGGAGAGAAATATGTCCAAAAGATGAATTCAAGGTGGAGGATGAACTCACACTTTTGGACTCCCTGGAAAGTCTAAAAGCATCACAATTTGGAGGAAAACAAGCAAAGGTGACAGGAGTCTAATTTAAGATTTCTTAAGGTGGCTAGTAACTTTTGGTGTCTCCAGATCCATTCTTACAACTTTAAACCAATTAAAGAGACGTAATTTTTTTTTTTTTCCAGGAAATGCTGTGAGAATTTCTGGAGTCCTACAAGCATCAATGAAAAGGGAATGGCACTGCTTTTGAAATTCCAACTTTTTGTTCCAAGCTTTACCAAATCTTTGGGTACCCCATGTGCCATTTTTAAATGAACTGTGTGAAGAGTTGCTGCCATTCTAAAATATCTGTACAGAGTAAGTATATCTTAAGGGTATAAGTAATTAGCATAAAGAATAAGCAAAGCTATATACTTAATTCAGTTATCTGTCCTATAAACCGCATATCTGACTCGTTTGCTCATGAAGTCACAATAATGACACACGTGAAGTGTTCACTGTGGCAGAGTTGGTGCAGTTCAGAGAACACCCAGGCTTTGCACAGCAAATGGAGACTCCAGGGCACCCTGGCAGCACTTACCCATGCAGTTCTTCATCATCATAAATCCACTTTCGTAGCCATCAAAGCACTCACACTCAAAGCTGCCAGGGGTGTTGACACAAGCACCACTTCCACACAAGTCCGGGGAGATCCTGCACTCATCAATGTCTGTTTCATAGCAGTGGAGAGGTAGAAAAATCAAGCTGGGTTTAAGGTTATCCTGCTTGTCACAGAAATGAACACTTGGCTACTACAAATTAAGTCTACAGAAATCATATACAGTATGCAAATCACCAGAGGAAAATTTATGTACAGAAACATCTGATTCTGTGAAGCAGTTTGTGAAAGATTTGTAATGCTGTGTCTTCAGAGCTCTCAGGTCACAATAAACTATGCAACAAGTCTGCTTCTATGAAGTGCAATTTAAAGTTAGATTCTTATGGAAATAACTAAGTATAAGAAATTCTAAGATGTCATCGTTACAGAGGTATCAATTGACTCCATGACTACAGTGCCATTTACTACAATTTGATTATTACACATATATTTACCCTGTAATAGCATTATAAGCTTACATACACCCTTTCCATTAGAATTTAGCTCCTGTCATCGCTAGATTTACAGTTCACTGGTTGTCTTGTTAGTTAAATTTGAATGAATTTACTGTTGAAAACTATAGCAGGAAAGACAGAAGACTTCTTTTTAAATCACACTGGTAGTGAGTCAGAAGTTTAAAGAGGAATTTTAATGTGGATATGATCCAGTGAAAGAGGTCAGTGTCGCAAGAGAGAACTTTGTGTCACTGCCCAAGGCCAGGTTTCTGCTGGGTGGTGACAGTTCAGTCCTCACAGATGTATGGAGGTGTCAGACCCACGTGGCAGATCTGGGACATTACTGAGTATCTCGGCTCCTACAAGCTTTATAAAACACTTTCTCACTAATTTAAAACAAGAAAAAAATAGTCATCTGTTTAAGAAAACCTGTTTCTCTACAGCTGCTCAGTGGAATAATTTCATCACCAGAGAACAAAAGAAAAAAAAAAGCTTCTGCAGAGATTGTTCTGACCTATTCTTGTTCGTTTAGAAACAAAGTTTGTTAAATGCATTTTTCATCAATACAATCACTGTAAAAACAAGGAAATCACCAGTTAGGGCAACATTAGCATCCAGACCAACCTCAGTGAACACACCTTACCACCCACACTTCATACTTATTACTCAGAGGCACTCATGGATGCCTGTATGTTGTAACAAACCCTCCATTATTTTCAGCACAGAGCCACCCACAATGCAGCCATCCAAGTGCTCATGGCCACGGAACTGCCAAGTTTATCTTCAGATTTTCCAGACAGTAAAGAACAAAATTCTAAACTTCTAAATTAAATGCATGTGTCTGTATCTTCTTGAATTAACATTGCAATGGTGTCAGAATTGCAGAGGTGCCTTTGTGTGTCCCCAGTCATCAAATCTTAATGAAAATTAACTTGCAGTCTCTAAGTTCGTTTGGTACTACAATGAGCAGAGAGTAAGGAAAGTAAATTAAGATAATATCTGTGTTAGAACATTAAACTCAGCTTCACCGATGATCCTTATTGATTTTTCAGGTTGTACTGATACCTGAGCATCTTAAACACCAATTACAAGAAGAGAGAAGTGTTGTATTTATTAAATAATGAGTTTCTGAAAGGGAAACCTGAGACAGTTGGCCATTCTGTCCAAAGATTAAGCTCTTAGAAACTGAAGGAAATGAATGGCGTTTCCACATCACCAAGCTATGCCACAAGAGCAAGTTCCTTTCAAAAGCCCCAGGGATGTGGTGGAGTCTCCATCACTGGATGTTTCCAAGATAAACAGGGTGCTAAGTAATCTCATCTGGAGTCCCTTTACCCACAACAGGTTGAAGAAGTTGGTCTTTTCAGGTCCCTTCCAAGCACAACTATTCCATGATTCTGGGGAAAACTGGGGAAAATGCAAGAGTTACTCACCTGTACAGTTTCTTTCCTCCATATCTAAAGTGAACCCATTGTTACATCGACATTTGAAACTTCCAATTGTGTTCCTACATTTCCCATTCATGCACATGCCAGGGAACACTTTACATTCATTGATATCTATGAATAAAAACAAAGAAAAGAACATTCTTAAGCACAAAGATATATGGAAATAATGGGAATTTCCTGTTCCTTCTTACCAAGTGCATTGAGCATAAAAGGCTCAATGGGTTAGAGAGGGCATCCACAGAGACTTGATTGGAGCTGAGATGGTTCCCTGCCTTTTGGACTGTTTATGCTTTATTTATTTGCTTCACAATACACAAACCAGCAATTAAAAGTTTATGTTTATCAGCAGTCAAAGAAATTCAATGATACTCTGAGTTGAAATTCTGGTATATATATTGTGCTCAAGTTTGCTTTGTGACACAATCAATATTCCTGGTATTCCTGAGCCAGCTTGTAAAATATGCAACTATTAGCTGGTTGACTGGGTTTGGTTTTTAAATTGAGACTGCCAGAGTTATACCTGGAGCTCAGCTCTGAAAATGGTATTTTTTCTTTTGTAGACTATCAGGTGAAATGTTTCACCTCTCCTCACTGTTGGGTGTCATAGATTGCTAAAGGATGTTGCATAGGATGAAGCTGAATGAGCTTTTCCTACACTCTGTGATATAGTTTACCGAAGAAATATCCTTAGCTGAGAATCATCTGCAATGAAATAAACATCTATTGCCCATGTATTTCTGTGAATGGAACACAATAGTGGTCCAAATACAAAAGCAGAAACAGGAAGAAAACCTCAGAAAAATCTCAGTGTGAACAAGATTTTATTAAATTTTTAGTATTTTTCCAATTAAACAAATGTTGATACAATTATTGTTGTTATTATTATTGTTATGATTTTCCTTATTTGTTTAGTGAATCACCAATGAAAGTCAAGAACCCTACCGGGGAATAAATGACTCCTGAAAATCAGAGCTTATTTACAGTGAAGCAGAGGTCCAATCTGTTACAGTTTTCTCAAGCAACTCAAAATATTTCAAGATAAATGCTTCAGAATGCATTCTTTACGGAAGAAATAGAACCTAAAACATTTCTGGATAACCTCAGCTTCTGCAACAGAAATCTACAGTTTTCCTTTTCAGATTTTAGCCACTAAAGTAATTTGGGTCTGGTTTCTTAACATTTTCCAGTCTATTCTGTTTTGCTGTTGCTCTGCAGGAGGTGAAGCTAGCAAAAACTGGACAAAATACTTTTATTTACTCCTTTATCACTGCAGATTTTTGTTGCCACTGCCCTCATGATCATAATGTAACGGATACTCCCTCCTTTTAATCACTTACTGATTCTGCAAACCAGAGAAAGAACCCATCCTTCTTCGATCTCTCTTTCAGAGAGCCCTGGTCAAATTTTAACAATATTTTATTTACATCTAAAATCCCTGACTTCACATACGTTCCTCTGACCCTCAGTTCACGCTCTGCAAAGCACTGCCTTTAAAAAGGTGCACATTTTGCATTAGTCTCGTAATGCAGAGCTTCTTTCCCTTCAGGAATTTCCTTTTCTCCTTACCAAATTCAGACTTCGTACCTTTTCCTCTCAGGCTCCCATAACACACCTGAGCAGCAGGAAAACAAAGAATCCCCCCACCTGTAACATCAGCTCTTTCAGACAAACACCTCTATCACATCTCTCGAACACAAACAGCCTCAAATCCTGGCATTTCCTCAGGATACTCTCTCTGATGCCTATTGGTTTTTACCTTTTTTCTTTTATGTATTCCCTATATGCTTTACACGCATATATGTAAATTTGTAGCTTCTTATTGTAACTTAACGTCAACATTTTCCTAAGCATGAAGACAAAACAAATTCCAGGGCCCCTATCCTATCTTGGTTCTCCTTGGCTACCAAGGTTGAAAGCAGCTCTTTGAGACACATTTTCATAAACAAAGTACAGCAGTACCAAGGGGGGACTCCAGAGAAGGGGCTTAACCTGGGGGGGGGAATTACATCATCACTTGTACTCCTAATTTGTGGTTTTTATCAATTATGCTAAATTTTCTAAAACCTATAAAACTATATGCACCTCCCGTGGGGGGGTGGGCTTGATGCCTTGTCAGGCTACCTAAAACAGAGGCTAGACAAAATTGAGAGAATAAAAAGCAGTTCTATTTATTGAAGGGCCTTCAGGTACATTTAGGGCAGTCAAGGCCTGCCCAGGGCTACACCCAAAATGGATGACCAGTCACGAGTTTTTCATACTTTATAAGTTCTGTCCGTTTGCATATCGGGGGTTAATCCTCCAATTACAGCTTCAGGTAATGAAGCCATTTAACCCCAAGTTTGCTCCCCCCGATTCACTGCTGTTTACATATCTCAGGGCCTGAGACAGAAAGGTGTCCTTGAGTCTCAGGCCTAGAGAGGAGTTGTTTTATATAAAATGGGAGAACGGATATGGAGTTTAGAGTTATACACTAAAGAATCACAGGATTACAGACACGTGAAAAACATAGACGTTAAAATCCTAAGGCATCAGGCTTTCGAGGACCCTCCTCCATTACTGCCCCTGGAGGCCTCCAAATAAAGACCCACTTTTATATTGCCTCCTTGAGTTTCAGATCCAGGCTGGGAAAAAGGCGACATCTCGGCTGCACCCGTAATTAATTCCCAGACGGAATAACGAGCGCTCACCTTTATAGAAGGGCCTGCCAGTGAGGACATCCCCCCTGTTGGAGAAGCCGGGGCCCCTGGGGCACAGGGCGCCGTGCTCTTGGGTGCCGGGCGCGGGGCAGCGCTGGCAGCCGGAGCCCCAGGCGGCCCCCACGGCGCAGCAGCAGGAATCCATCCTCAGCCTGCCGGGCACGGGCTGCAGGCACTCGTCCTCGTCCCAGCGCAGGTAGCACTGCTCCGTGCGGATATCTGCGTGCGGCACAACAGCAAGCAGCTCTGGGTTTAGCCCTTCACCCCTCGCCTCAGCAGTTCCTGAGGCACCAGCACACACAGCGCTCAGCTTCTGCTGAAGAGTCTACATTTCTGTGCAGTGTTCGGCCGTTTGAAGTGGTTAATACTGCACCGTAGTTAAAATTCTGGATCTTTCTTGTGCCACATGAATGTACAAAAATTTCTTTCATTGTCTCTCAATATCAAGATACACCCTTACCTTACACAGTCTTGGTATTGACAGTGCTTTTTGGATTTCCATGTGTATTTGACAGGAGAGACACATTTATTTCTTTACTGTACCAGGTATTCTCACTTATAAAATTACCCTTTTCTTTGATGGGACAGACAAATATATTTCTTTACTCTATCAGGTATTCTCATTTATAAAATGACCCTTTTCTTTGATGGGACAAACAAATATATTTCTTTACTGTACCAGGCATTCTCACTTATAAAATGACCCCTTTGTGGCTCTCATGGTTAAAAAAAAAATTAAAAACTCCTCCCTAGGTTACTAAATTAATTTAATAGTGCAGTGAATGCAGATCAAAAATAGAAAAGCTGACAGTTGTTAGGCTTACTTTAAAACCAATTAGAAGGAGAAAACAGTAGGGTTTCTAGGAACGCTAATTATGGTTATTATACTCAAGGGTCCGTCCCATTAGCAGCAAAGCTGGTCAACCAAAGACAGATCAACCCAGTGTGCGGGCAAAATCTTGCGCTTGTGTACCCAAATGTCAGGAAAAGAACCACATATTGGCCTGTGCACTGGAAGAAAAACCAATTTGCACCTGACCATTTTTGCTCACCATCCATTGTCCGGGCCACTGCTGTTCCTGAACAGGAGTCAGAATAGGGACAGCACTTTAGCACAGCCTACTGACTGCACTGAGGGCTACATAAGCCTCAAAACAAACACATTCCTCAATGGAATTACCAGCTCTTCCCTAAACTGGCACAGATATTTGATATCTAAGCAGGCATATTATTTGGGATAATTCAGAAATAAACCCTGCTTTGTTTCAAACCCCTTTATGAATAATTTTGGATAGCTGGGGGATACAGATGGGAGGGTGAGGTGTGCTCTTACCTAAACACACTCGCCCTGTCCCGTCCAGGGTCAGCCCCTCGGGGCACTCGCAGTGAAAGGAGCCTCTGCTGTTGATGCACCTCCCATTGGGACAAACGCCCGGGAAAACCTCACACTCGTTCACGTCTGTAGGGACACAAAGAGTTCAGTCAGCTCTTAACCCCAAGGGGAGAGCTACAGCTTTATGGACAATTTAAGTGACAGGAAAGAAACAACACAATAAACCCCCTTTATCGCATTTTCAAAGGGGGAAAAAAAAGTGAGTTTTGAGTAAGAAGCAAAAACTTCACCTTCACAGGTAACACCCTTCACTCTGGCAAATCCTCTCGAGCAAGCTGTGTCTGGAATCAAGCCAGGAAAATATTGTTACTGCTTTAGAGTGACAGGAAGGTAGGAGCAGAAAATTTAAATATAAATGTATCTTCAGAATTCCCTAATAATTTCACTCTGTAAGGTGGGGAGTGCTCTAGCCTCCATCAAGAAAAGTATTGACTCATATATGCTATTTAAACTAAGTGAACAGTTGAGGAAATTAAATCTTAGACCATTACTTTCTCATGTGAAATGATCAGCATCTAATCAGATCAGTCTCTGCACTCACATGTGGCTAAAAGGTAAAATTCCTTCAAGATACCTGAAGATTTAAAGCTGTAGTTATGTCAACTATCACCTTATTTTCCCCACCAAAGCTTAATAATGGATCTGAGCAATGAGATTATTTTAGGATGTGCATGTATAATGTAGCATCATATACTGGTTTGAGACCTTGTTGAAATTTAGCTGGTTACAGAATAGGAAATTAAGTGTCCAAATGCACACCATCAGAGCTAATTACCTGTCTAGACAGGTTAGGTTTTGATAAGTTTCACCTGTCTAACCTGACCGTGCTGCTTCCTGAAGTCCAAAGGAGTATCTTTGCTGCACAGCACAGTTAAGAGCTCTGCTGGATGCTGCTTGCACTCTGCTTGTTAGGGGGATACATGTGCCCACAGTTACTGTTCCAGTTAAAAATGAGAGGCTAAAACATCTTGACACCAGTTCAGCTGCCAGAGGCACTACTCAAACCTTAAGGGAATCAAGTTTTTTTGCCATAAACTAGAGCACAGTTGGAACTCCTGCTTCCACCTTCCAGAACTAGCCCTGCAATCTAGTAGTAATACTATTCTGCAAACAATAATGCTACATAAGCTATGTGTTTGAAAAGAGCTTCGGAAAGAGTATTAACAGCCCACAACATAAAAAGTCCTCCAGAATTTTAGCAGGTATTTCACTTTACTGTTCTTGTCCTTTACCTCCCTATCCCAGTCAATACACAGTCCTTGTGGAGAAGAAACACACTGTAACCATTAAGAGGTTTATTCATGTGTTATTTCCTGGTATGCTTCAAAGTTATTAGAATGATCGGTGATGGTGGAGGTTACAAGTTGTGCTAAATAAGACAGCTTCTTTTCACAAGTGTTTTTTTTGGAGGGGTGGAGGTTGTTTTGGTGGTTTTTGTTTGTTTTCTTTTAGTTGGGGTTTTTGTTTGGTTTTTTTGGGGTGATTTTTTGTTAGGTTTTATACATATATATATATATATATCTATATATATATATCTATATATATATATATATCTACAGAGATGGTAAGAATCTACTAGTGGTACTTCTTCCCTTCTCCCAAAAGATGCAGGATATTGGAGCATACCCAATTCACATCGTTCACATGGGCTGCCCCAAGCTGCTCCTAAGGTAGCACAGCATTCAGATTTCAGTGTGGCACCATTGATGTTGACTTCACAGTGGCTGTCTCGGATATTAAGCCAACAAGTCCCCTTCAGGCTGTCTGCAGCAGAACAGAAAACAAAAACAGAATTGTCACAGCCAAAAGAGCTGGCATGCCACATGCATGACACCAGTGGGCAGAGTATCAAGGGAGCACAGGCTCTCTTTTAAAAGAAAAAAAGAAACTTCAATGAGAGAAGTTTTGTACACATTTTCATTTACAACTGGTGTAAAGGGATAGCACCATCACTAAAAGGGAGCAATGAAACACACTGCTTGAGGCATTTTACAATCCAGGTCTCACAGCTGGCAGAGGTCTTCCAGACACTGTAGTGGATTTATTAACTTAATTCAGCTAGTGACTGATCCATCTAAAATATACAGAAGCAGAGATCCCAACATGGACCTCCCCTTCTCAGGTGACTGCCTGAACCCTTTCTGAAGTGCAAGTGCTCTTGTCTCTCTTAAAAGTGAGCCTTCAAGGTTGTAAGGAAGTTTAAAATAAAAATAAAATCTGGTGGGTGGGAGTGTTCCGTATTATTTTGGGGGTCTGGTTCTGCTGCTGCATTAGCTACACTTTGAACATGCCTGTTATGCTGTATTCTACTCTCTGCTCCTGAGGACTCAGCCCCAGCACATTCATCTCCTGAGCTGCAACCAGGCTGGAAACCCAGACCAGGTCAAGGCAAACCCATACCAGGGAGTGCCCAGCTCCATCAGGCAGCAGCTCCTCTCTTCTGCCCTTGGCCAGAAAGCTGCTGTGCAGAGGGAAGATGTTCAGCCAAACTGTTGTCTCTGCTGCCTGCAATGCTCTGAAATTCCTTTTAAAGTACCTAAAATCCTCAAGCATTAAAATCTGTGATTTCAGTTTTTTTGAAATGTCAGTCAGGTCTCATATCAGGCACATACTTTCTAAGTACCCTCAGAACTTTTACACTTCCCTACCTTTACAAAGTTACACTCAAATGGTACAACATTTTCTTGAGGCAGACAACAACCTTGGTGATCAGACATCAAAAGAAGCCTGTAAGATCAAACCCAAACTGGGAGCTCAGCCTGGGTAGGGTTTAAATGCAGGTGCATACTCAAGAGTTCAAAGCTAAACAAGTGACACAGACAAATTTATTTTGATGACTAACAAAAGGAGAATAGGATTTGGGCTTAAGATTTACATATACTGCATGTGCAAAAAGTCAGATGTACTACTAATACCTCATGATCAGTAACAACGTATTTAAGACAGAATCATTCCAATTTATTTGTTTTCAAACAGCTTCAACTTTTCTACAAAGTTGTCACGTTAAAAGATGATGTGGACCACAGGGGGCATAACTCTTCTTTGGTTAAAACAACAGGACAAAAAGCTCGCCCAAGAATGTGACTGAAATCAGCCCCATAAACTGGCCAGGGCATTTCATTAACAGTTGAGTGTAAGACAGTTGTATTACTTAGCTTAACATTGGTCTTGAACACATGGGGCAGAGCTCCACATTTAAACAAGTGCACAAACACAGAGCTCAGTATTATTTCCTTTCACTAGGCAACTTTACAGAAGGGAAAAATCAAAACCAGTATCTCAAAAGTTATTTAAATCCTACAAATTAACAGGTGCCTCTACTCGCACCAGCTGGATCCACATTATCCTGCCAAAGTCTGCTTGTCTTTTTCAGGTTATTCCTTTATTTTGCATCTTCTCTTGTGTCCAGACAAAATCTTTGGTGAAAGAGTTATTATCTAACATCAAAGCATTCCTTCTGTTGCTCTTATCTCTTTGAATCTAACTTGAAGAATATATGCATACCATAGGCAGACGGCATCCTACTTGTGCACTGCAGGAACTCCACAAATTTTCACTAAAACATGTATAAAAAGCATGTAAAAGTGTGTGTTCCAAAAAGCACAAATGGCAGTATCCCTAAGGTACAGGCAATTCCCAAAATAGCAATGAAACACTTGTATACTCCAAACATACCTCAAAAACAATTCTACTTTTCTTCCCCTTCACAAGAATGGTCTTAATATTGCAAAAGCTGCCCATGTGCAAGCAAAATATGTCAATAGTGTTGCTGAAAGTTTTTACCATAACTGCTGAACTGACAAACCTCATTTGCTGAAGGTTTCAGTGCAACTGCTGTGAATTGCATTCTGACTGTAATTTGAGCAAGGCATTTTTCTCTGCCCAGGAAAGCTCACAGAAAGAGACAAATGGCTCACATCTATCTATGCTGAATTTCTACGGGTGCAAATGGCTCAAGCCACCTGGTTCTTTCAGCCTCGAGGGTGAGCAGACTGAGCAAAGGAACAAGAGGAAGTGACTGAAGTCTTCTGTCCTCAAACTGAGTAAAGAACAGACATCAGCCACACATTCTCCCTGTAAGACCAGTCTAATGTGCTGTCTTACATGATCAGAGTCCACAAGACAGTAAAAATCAGTGATAAGACCAAACAGAAACAAATCCATTGGAGCAATAAATTGTAAAAATAAAATTAACAGTCATGTTATGCTAATCTTATTTTAGTGTTGTTGTCATGTGTTTTTTTCTTAAAAGTTTTGTGCCATTTTTAAGTTCAATAACATTAATCATCATCATGAAAGAAAGAAAAAATTACTCCTATAATGTGGTACCAATTCTGATTCTGACAAGAGAGCAAATTCAAAAGCAAAAAAAACAAAAACAAAAACAACTTGTCAGGATCTGACATTACCTTACTTTGATCATTCCTATGTAGAATACAAAAAAAATCCTAAACCACAATACTATTTTAGCCCTTCATTTACGTTTTGGAATAAGGTATCTGTTGTTACAGCAGTGCTTTTCAGAAGCAATCTGATTAAAAGAAGAAAAAGGACAAACATATTCAATATACAAGTCTTTCTCTACAGTGGTAATGGGGGAGAATCAACTGGAGATTTAAAATGGCATACATTTGGTAAGAACATTTGTAAGTTTTTCCACACAGTAAATGACCCCCTTATTCACTTTTCAATAACCTAGCCTGCCCTCCTCTCATTGCTTCCAATGCCAATGAAACCTTGGCCAAAGTGGAAAAACTGGTCTTTAGCAGTAAAAATCTGTATGTCTTGCTTTAGCTCTACTTCTGACCCTTCTGTCTTAACATATTCACACTTGTAGTGGAAAAACATTGTTCCTGAGACAATTTTGGTCAGCATGAAAAACTAATGATTGGGCTCATAGTACATAGCTGGATCCTGTTCTTCAGTTTTTATCTGACTGCTCGGCTGTATTTTCTTTTGTTTATATGTTATGTTATTCATCACTGCTATCCAGGCCAAATGGGACCTCACACTGTAAACAATTCAATGAAAGCCATTTGCAAAGTAAATCCAGAACACTTATAATTAGTGTCTTGGTGAGCTTGTGGCCCTCTTTGGATGTGAGAAAGAAGAAGATTAAAAAATAAGAGGTACAAAAAAGCATAGGTTAGAGTGGTCATATCAAGAAATTAGCACAACATGAAAAGAACAAAAACAATAATAGACTTCACCAGCCAGTGATGCTTCAATGAGATGCAATGTAAGAGAAGGCTTAGGCACAAAAGTAACATTCACTTAAAAAACATATTAAGGCATGGAAGAATTCCATCATTAATTAGATACTTGAGTCTTTGCGTTCATTCTTCTATTTTAAGAAAATCCTGACAAGGCAAGAAATTTGAATGAAAAACGCCAAACAAATCAATCTGAAAATAAAAGTAACATTTAAAATAGCATCACCCTCTTATTAATGACACCCCCTTACTAATGACACTCCAATCCAGCTGGAGCACCACACATATCCTACAATAATGTCAATTATGCTACACAAATAGTATGAAACAATGGCAGTTGATGAACACCTGCAAAGTACAGATGACTGCAATCCTTGTGAGTTTTCTTGGAAAGGCAAGGAAAAACAAACCCAATAAATGGCTTCCAGTGATAATGCTAACGGCATCCTGCAGACAACTATTGCTGCTTACTCCAACAAAATCTCTGCAGCACTCTGCTTTTTTTCAATAGAATCCTCAAAGGATGTTAACATTTTTATACATGTATACAAAATGTATATATATGTGTGTGTATATATATTTTTTTTTTAATATATATTTATAAAAAGGGTAAATAAAAGGAGGAAACACCCACCAATGCAAATCAGTCCTGTAGGGTCCAACTTGCTGCCAGATGAACATTCACAGTGAAAAGATCCAAGGTTGTTCCTGCAGGCACCATTGACACATGGGCTGCTTTCACATTCATTTATATCTGTAATCCAGAAACAAAAGATATTATTAGAACTACAGTGTCCTTCTGGGAAGTGTTATACAGTAATTTATACTCTCTAAATGCTGTTGTGGACCGTGAGGGGCCAGGACTGACTGGAATATTTGCCCCTCCACTCCTCCCAGCAAGGCATTCAAAAGATACAGGGACAGACAGGTTGCCAGTATTTTGCAGTGCACATATTTTGAAAGTGTTAATTAAATGGCCTTTTTCTACAAGGACAGTTAATTTCCAACACCATGGACCATAAAGTTCTCCAGCATCAATTACAACCGTCCCGTGAGAAAACAAAACTCTTTTTTCACAGAATGCAAATGCATTCCCAGGCACACCATGCAGAGCACAAACAAAGCCCTCATTGTTTCAGTCATTTATGGCTCCATGAGAAGAATTAAGAAAACCCTGTCAGAAGCAAAATATCACAATGCTGGCTGCAATTCTCTACTTATGGAAATGTTGAAGAAATAGGAGACGTAACTGGAATACTGTAAATGGTACTACTCTTTAGCCCCTAAAACCTGTTTATTATCCCCATGAGGGTTTTCAAGACTGTTCACATGCAAGAATAGGACCCCTTAATACAGCACTATTTGATGATTTTTTTTTTTATGTTGAATCAGTTTTAAGATTAAAACAATACTAACCAATTCTCTCCAAGAAGAATTGTTAATGCACATTCCCCATTTCTTCCTGAACCCAATCAATTTAATTTTTTTATATGAATCCCGAATTAAGCTGTATATTCTAATTCAATCATGGAAGGAAGTGAGGAAGGAGGGAGGGAAGGAAGGGAGGAAGGAGGGAGGGATGAGAGGGAGGAAGAAAGGACGGAAGGGAAGAAGGGAGGGAGGGAGGAAGGAAGGCAGGCAGGAAGGAAGGAAGACAAAGATACAAATGCCCAGAAATCAATAAACCTGGGAAACTCTGATATCTCTCTTCATGTCAAAAGCAAGCACTTAATTTAAAAGCCAGCTTTCACGGATCCTTTACTTAATGGACTTCGCTACAAAAGGAAAACAGGACTTGTCTTTGGCTGTCAGCAACTTTCTGAAAAACTACAGAGCTTTATGTTTCTGAAGCCTACTCTTAAACTGTGGGTTACCCATTTTACAGATTAACCATACACAGTTGCAGAGATATAAAATCTAAGAGGCTTTATCAGGTCAGGACAATGTGCCTCATTGTTAGTTCTGACAGAATAAGCTCCAAGTCCCTCTGTATCCAAGCTGGCAATCCAGAGTCCTCACCAGCAATTATCTGTGCTGCCCTTCTCCTCTCTGTGAATATATTTCATACTATATTGCATCAGTTTTCACTATCCAGGGAATGCTCCCTGCCTCTGTTGCTTCCCACTCTCTCCCCACCCAGCAACACCTGGTAGTGGGGAGTGGTTTCTGCTGTTTTGCAGAGAAATAAGTGGTTCTTAAAATCAGGAACAAATCACACTGACACAAATAAGTAACCTCAAGTATGCACTTTATGTCAAATAATCCTCTGAACAGAAATACTCTGGGAGAAAGACACGCTTTTGCTCCCTCTCCATCTGCCATCTTGCTTTCAGTAGTTTGCCTAGCTTTAAAAAAAGTGAGAAAAAATTGAAAACAGTGGACAAACTAACAAAACTGAAGTGATTTATTCTCTTTCCAATCAATCACAAGCGTTCTTCCCTTCTTTTACTAAGTTGCAGCTTCAGAGAAGTTTCCATGAGGGACCAGGCATCATCTGTGAAAGTATTTAAAGCTGCAAATGGGTGACTTTCATGTAAAGTGTCACATTAAAGCTGGCAGTTCGACCACACACAGGTTTGCACAGACACAACCAATGTGCAAGACAAAGTAAAAAGCAGACAGGTGCCACTATGCAAAACATCACTTCAACCTCATTAATAATACTAAAGAGATGCATGGAACTTAAATTGCTTCACATTTACAAGGGTAGTATGAGATTATCGTGCCTATCTTTAATTCTCCCTGGCACTTAGCAAGTTAGGATGATGATCAATTTTCTTCTAGACCCAAACTTCTTCTATTTCAAATTTTCAGAGTTTAAACCCAAACCTGACAAAAAGTAATTGAGGACCACACCTGGAAGCCAATGTCCCCAAAACTACAACCTAAGAAGGGAAAAACTGGAGATGGAGAGGATAAAGCTACTAAAGTTCAACACCTTTTGAAAAGCAGAGCCAGCTCTTTTGGCTTCATTGGCCATGCTCTAGGCCTTATCTGCATATAATATATTTTAGCACTATGCTAAGTAAGAAGATAAAAAAGAAAAAAAACCCCAAACCCAAAGAATTTGGGTAGTAATAGGCTGATAATAGTGCATTGACTACATCCCACAATCACCATCCAGGAAAAGAAAAAGATTAAAAGATGATATTAAATGCATTTCAGCATTAGTGTGCTGCTGAATCAAGAGAAAAAGTATCATATGTACAATGTAAACAAACTCCAAAAATTGTTTCCCTACACCTCATAATAATAATAAATGGTAAGTTAAACAAAAAACAAAAAACAAAAACCAGATTTTTAAAGAAACCAAATTGATTTTAACACTGTTTTGTATTTTAGAATAAAATCCACTATGTATGAAGATATTTGCTGAGGTGTGTTTTAAAAACTTTTTCTCTTAAGTGAAGAGAGTGTACATTGTAAACCTCAGAGAAATAAAAATTGAAACAGTCCGCTGTACATTCCTGGAAATGAACTTCAAAGCACATCTGGTTTACATTTAACTAGTTATGTCACTGGAAACACAAACTAAACCATGGAGCTTGTCATAAAAATCCCAGCTTTCACAGACTCTGGAACCTCAAACAAGTCTCCTACTCCTTGCAACAAACTGATAAAAAAATTTCAATTGAACTACAAACAAAACCAGTGAAGGGTTTTGTTTTTTCTTCAGAGTTGCTGATGAGAGTCATATTAAAAATATACTGGTGAGTAATAAGCATCAGAGCATTTTCAGTGCTCAACACAGAGCTCTTGACTACCCCAGGTTTTTACAACCAGTGAACTTGTAACTCCAAAACTAATTATGAGAAACAGGATTTGGGCAGAAAGAGAATAATTTCTTTCTCTGCTGCCAAACCAACATTACTACTGCCTACTCAACATGAGTGAAAACGCAACACATTTAATAAGTTTTACAGACACTTTTACACAAAACTCCTGACCAGCTTTTTTTACCTTACTGGCTAAATTTAGACATCAATATAACAACGAGATTCAAGATGTATTAATATTATTATTACCATTAAAAATAAATTTATGTTTACTGTTTGAAAATGTTTAGATACATTTTATTTCAACAAGATTGGCTGGGTTGTCTGCATTCTGGCTTCTCATCCATCCAGCTTTAGGTCACTGTTTTATGCTCTGATGTTCTTGGTAGTAAACACCTCCCCTTACCGTACTACAGCAGTTTTTCTGTCTAGAAGATTCCTTAAGAAACATGTACATTAAAGGCAAGTAGTACACTCTTTTCACAGACAGAAATCTTTCAGTGCACAGACAGTAATCATGGAGACAAGACCCTGAAGAATAAATTCCTGGGCACTGTGGGTAGATTGGCACTGAGACAGCTTGGTACAGAAAGCTCTGTAAATCCCTGGGGGTTGGCACAAGAAAAGCCCCACTCTGAACAAGTGCTACCAATTTGTAACATGCAAAGAGAGCAAGAACTAACTTTTAAAGGTGACCTCTGTAATCCATATGTATTAAAATGTAAAGGAATATAATTTCTTTTGCATAGAAGGGGTGAAGACGTTTTGTGTATAACATGTGAATGATCTTATACTGCCAGAAGTTACAACATTTCCACTTTCCTTTCTATATATTTGCTTAGCTGTATGGCAGCAACTTCTGTCTGATCAATAATAACAAGCAGCTGAGGACAGTAATATCTTCCACCGCTTCAGAAAAACCTGGATCATTACACTGGTCCACATAACAAGTGCTCTGCAACAAAGAATTGTAGCTTCCCCATCGCTCACAGAAATGCAAAATGATTTACTATAAAAACTTTCTAATAATTACAAATACTGAGATTTACAGACTGTGGAACCAAACAAAAAAATAAAGGAGAAGACCAGTAAAATTCTACTACTCTGAATACTAACTAAGAGTTGGCACATAAGATAAAGCATCCAATTTTACTTGTTTTGTACAGCTTTCCTTATTTTTTTTTTAATAATTAAAATTTCTCATTAGTTTCTGTTGTGTAACATTTTTGTTGTTTTAACATCTGTTAAACAGTAATATAAAAAACCAATTTTTAGTATACTCTAAAAATAAAAGACAATTTTAGTATTACTGGACAGTAATACCCAGATCCTGGAATGCATCACAGATAAAAGAATGTAATCTAGAATTAACTATTGCCACTGAAGGGAGAGAAGAAGGAAGAAAAGAAAAAGGGGACTCTGTGATCTAAACAGATGCATTTCCCTAAATGACAGACCTGGTGCTCCTGCTACATGATCAAAGGCAAGCACATATTCCCCTCTATTGTAGTTTAAAGATGTTGTAGCTAAGGAAAGGAAAACATTTTTACATAAAAATGAAATGATCACTTTGAAAGCAATTAAACAGTAGTACCCAACAGACTAAAAAGCAGAGAAATTAAAAGAGAAATGTGAAGATTTATGCAACATCACAGTTCTCTCTTCTCCTCTGGTATCTGCCATCACTCCTGTGATCGTTTCGCTTTGGTGTCACACAATAAACAACGAAACTGACAAAATTTGCAGGTTCCTCACCTTCACAGGTGTCTGTCTCTGAGCTGAACAGGTAACCCTTGGGGCAGGAGCAGCTGTAGCTGCCCGGGGTGTTCCGGCAGAGCCCATTGTCACACAGCAGCCCGTTCATGGAGCACTCGTCAATGTCTGCAGAGACCAAAAATGACAGTTCTTAGTTTCAAAGCTCCAAGTCATTTTCAGGTTTTTTACTGCAAAAAAATTCTGTTCTGCCTTTAAAGTTGGGGTTTTTTCACTAACAAACTCAAAAAATAGTTCATGAGTCTTAACTGTTCAACAGTTCATTAGTCTTAAAAGAATAATGATGTTTTCCTGCAATGACCTTTGCATTTTTGTCATTTGCATGACTACGCCATATAAAATCACCAAGGTCTATTTGCTTCAAAAACAGTATTTTAAGTATTTTTCTAAAACACACAAAGAGCAGCATGTTAATTACTGCGCTAAACCTGCTTTATAGGAAAAAAATTGTTTTCGTTATCCATGAAGTGGATTAAAATCTATCCTGTACAGTTCATGTACGGCAGCAAGAGTACACACATACCCCCTCCAGAGGAACAGTGTATTTAAAAAGAAACTATGATTAATACCAGGATAACAAGCACACTGACTAGGAATATCCCACATATTAATATAATTCCCTGAACTCCCCTTAAACTAACTGAACATAATTTTAATAAAAAGTAATGTGTGTTCTTCATTGCCCTATTATTTATTCTGTGAAAGAAAGTATGTAATTTTAAGCCTATTCCTTTAATGCCCATCACGTGTCACAATAACCTAAGCTTATAGAAGAATACTGAAAGGGTAAATCAGGAAAAACCTGACATTTTGTCCTGCTTCATGCTGTCTCCTCTTTACTGACTGCTTGAGTTCCCAAACCTAATGCTGCAACTGAAATCTTAAATCAAATAGATTTTTAGAGAGTTTTAAAGTTTAAAAATAGGGAAGGAAAGTGAGAATGCAATATAACCACAATCTGGAGAATTTTGGTTTCGCCAACTACTTTATATTTCCCAACCTCTGCTTATGAATTCATTTAGGATTCAGACAATAAAGCCTAAATTTCCCCAGATGATGAATCCAAGATTTAAGTTTGGCAGCCATTAATTTAAAAAATGCTCTTCTAAACTAACCTGTCCTTAATCTAACTTCATCTGATTTCAACCACAAAAAGAAAGATGGATTTGTAAATGGACATTTTCAAGAGCAATTTTGAGCTTGTTGTCATACAATCCTTTAACCCAAACTGTGCAGTGTGATGAATGCATTATTTCCATAGAATCTCATGAAATAACTTCAGATTTGGACTGTAATCTGTTGTGATATGCTCTGTAAAAACACAGGACAATATAGCTCATGCTTTAAACCCACTCAGACCTGACAAAAATACCGTCTGCATTCTGACTGATGACCATTTTTATTTCCTGGCATCTCATAATTGGTGTCATTAATTAAAATACTTCAACATTTTATCTGAGTGTTCATACTTAACTTCTTTTATGGAAAAAGTCTATCTAAAAATAAACACATCCTCACATTCAGTCAGCTTTATCTTTATTTAAGTAAATACATAGCTTACACTAGCACTTATCTAATCCCAAGAGTAACTAGATAAATAAAATCCCTTCCCACAAAATCCACTTGGAGAACGAATATTACATGAAGCATTTGTAAAAGAAAAACACCAATAGTTTTCTGCAGCAGTGCTTTTTCTGCCAAAAGGTCATACTTAGACTTTAGGAAGTAACTAGCTGTAAAGTTCTTTTATTTGAACAGATGAAAGGAAACACTTTCCTTACTCTGTGTTTGTTTTGCATCACCAGGAAGGAATGTTTGATATGAAAACTATACCACAGCTGTATAGACCAGGTTTTCCCCACCAAAACTGATGGAGTTTTGTTGATCACAAACTGCAGTGACAGGTCAGTAAACCTTTAAGTACAGAGCAATAATTCACCAAAATACACACAGTACTTAAGGACAATACTTTAGACATACTGATGGTTTCATAGAGACTTCCATTAGCTTTTAATTTAAACAAACTTCATCTTTCTGCTTAAAATTACAAAGCTACATGCAACATTATTGTACAATGTACTTGTGGTAAAATACACTTTTTTTGGAGGTAAGAATTCCCAAAAGAAAAAACCCCACTGGATTTCATGTAAGGCCATGAATAATAAAATTAATTAGACTGAGAGTGAAACCTGCAATGTTACCTCCTGCTTACACTTCCTAAAAAGCCATACTCACCCACCAAATGACAGGAAAATATACACTAAGAATAACAGCTATGCAGTGATTGAGAAAAGCATCATTCCGGATTTTTTGCACTTTCACTGTAGCTTGAAGAAGCAGATGTCTTGCGACCTAAATTCTGTCACATCAAACCACCACCAACGTAGCAATAAATTAATTCAGCCACAACAAAAAAAAAACCACCAAACAACTTACCCACACAATTGGTTCCAGCAGGATCAGGCTCATAGCCACTGTTGCAGTTACAGCGATAGCTGCCCCGCAGGTTTTCACAAATCCCATTGGAGCAAATATCAGGATCCAAAGCACACTCATTAATGTCTGTATTGGCATAACAAGAGAAGATAAACAGACACTGAAAGGTACGACAAACCTGTTCCTGTGAGAGGTGTGGGCAACAACTGACTGGATGTTCAGAGCCAAAGTACAGCACAGGTGCAGCCAGAAGGTTGAAAGAAGTGATTATTCTCCTTTATTTGACACTGGAAAGCTGAACCTGGAATACTGTGTGCAGTTTTGGCCCACTCTACATGGGCCCACTCCTCAAGCCTCCCCACGCACCTACAGAAGCCGGTCATACTCTTGGCACACTTTGCCAACTCAGCCCCAGCGTGCCCTACATTTCCCAGTCCCGTGCCTACACATCTGGGCAGCTTTCCTGTATTCATCGCAGGATTCTTCCCTGGTTTCACTGACTATTGCGTTTCCTTCTTACACTTCAGTTTGATCAGGAGGTCCTTACTCAGCCATGCTGGTCTTTGCCTTCCTTGCCTGATTTCCTACATGTGTGAACAGACAGCTTTTGTGATCTCAGGCAAACACCCTCACAGCTCTGTTCGGCTCCTTCAGTCCTCAGGGCAGTTTCCCAATGCCTTAAACAACTGGAAGTTCACACTCATAAAATTCAGGGTGCTGTCTTTACTCTTCATCTGGCCCACACCCCTCAAGAGCATGAGTTCTACCAGGACATGACCACTGCAGTCCAGGCTGTCATCCATCAGTCTTGACATCACTGATTAGTCGACCTGTGTTGGTAATCAACAGGCCCAGTAACGCCTCTGCTCTGGTTAAACTTTTACCTGGATTAAGAAATTATCCCTTCAGTGTCCTCCAAGTGTCTCCTGGACTACACACAGCTCATGTCAGTGTGACTGAATTGCCTTAGCAGCACCAGTGCCTGAGGTGTAAGAAGAGGCTGAAGGGACTGGATTTTTTCAGCTGAAAAGAGGGACTATCAGAGGGACCTCTAACAGCAGTTCCCTGTTCTTAATAGATGATTACAGATAAAATGGAGCCAGACCCCTCTGAGGTGTGCAGTGACATGGCAATTGACAACATGTGCAAGATACAACAGTGGAAACTTAAATTAAACACCAGGAAAACAGTTTTTCACCAGGAGTACGGCTAAGCACTGAAGCAAGCTGCCCAAAGAGGCTACAGGAACTCCATCCTTGGAGACTTTCCAAATTCCAGCAGGCAAGGCCTTGAGAAATGGTTCAGCTTTGATGATATCCCTGCTCTGAGCAGAAGGTTAGGATGGATGACCTCCAGAGATCCTTTCCAACCTAAACTGACAGGGAACTATGTGTTTGTAAGAAAAAACTTGATGCAAAATACCTAGCCTGTGCACTCAGTGCCTGTGGTTTAGGGATCTAGGTAAGAAACTATAAATTATCAGGTGACACAAGAATTTTCCTAATACAGAAGCAATGCATAGTCAAAACTACAGCATATTCACTCCTATAAGAACTTGTTGGAGATTTAAAATTTGTCTCAGACAGAACAGGATGATGGATGAGTTACATTCCCTGAATTAACAGTCCCATATAGAATTTCTGCTGTAGTTGGAAAATTCCAAAATATTCATATGAACTATAAGAACAGGAACAGACTAATTTTAATACTTTTTGCCTCTGAGGAAAAGAGGGGTTTTTTTCAATATTTTCCTTCTTCCCATATGGTAGGCCCATTACTTTAAATAGTTCCTTTCCCAAGCCCTGGAAAGAACAGAAGGGGCGCTGGCCTAGCTGTGACTTCATGAAAGGCTTGTTTTATACTTGTAGGGCTCAACTTTTTGTAAAGAACATTTCCTTTTTAATCCCAGTGCAGTTTCGGTACTGATTTACATTTAATCACATATGCATTTGGAAAAACCATGCTATCCCTGGATAAAACTCAACCCTATGAGACATCTGAAAAATTTCATACGAAAATACGATTTGGCGTACTGCTTCAGATTTATATTTTCTTTAGAGCAAAATGTATTCTGTAGCTTACTAGACATGTTTGAATCTTGGGGACAAGCCACACAGGGAGTGTACAAGCAGTGACAGGAGCAGCAGCATGAAAATTGGCTGCAATGTTGCTGTATAAGATACACAGAGATTCCTGTGTTTGCTCTAGAAACCTGAACAAAGAAGGACTTTAGCTGAGACATGAACCCATGATCTTTACCGTGCATTTGGTAGGCAGCACAGTTGTAATGTTTCAATGAGAAATTGTGTTTTCCGTGTATCCAAAAGGACACATAACCTCCCTACCAGGCTGCATGCAAATCCTTCTGGTAGGATGCTGCTTATACAAGAACATTACTGAATGCTGACATTATTTTTAGAGATTCTTCAATGGAGCTTGTATAATTCACTGAAAAGTAAACTGAGAGAATTTGTAAATTCCATGGGTTTCAAATTACTCATACAAGCTTGCAACATATTAAGCAATGAAGGAAAAAATATGCAGATACTTACAGTATCTGAACAAAACCAGAATTTCTTTTATTATAGTGCTATTTTTAAAAGTTGTTTGGGTTATTACTAAATGTAGTGATGGAAGTTCTCATTCTGTTCCTGCTGAGTAGAATAGGAGCTTTAAGGCTGACAAGGAGAATTATTAACACATCAGACCAATACCTAGCAATAAATTTATGTTCCTTTGTTCCCCTATTCCTTCTTCAACCTATTTTACTTATCTGGCAGGTGCAGCATGCTTTGCCCCTACTTCAGACCTGGCTCAGCCATTATTTGTTACAATCCCTGTCTCTGTGGTACTAGAAAAAGGATCTGGAGCTTTACAGTTTCCAGTACTAAATGCAAGTGGTCCCTTTCAGGACTGTTTTTCATAAGGATATGTTTTTTTCAGTAAGCTCCCTTCCAATTTTTAACTCTACAGAGAAACAATCTGTCCATGGAAATGATCCATGAGAGAACACTGGATCTGGAGTGAAAAACTGCTCTAATACTATCCTGGCTGACTGAAAATCAACTGCAAATGCAAGTGACTCCTGACATTCCTCAAATGAGGGAGAGTTGCTTTATGCCTAATCTCAAAAAAAACCCAAACAAACAAACACAAAAAAACCAACTCTGAAACAGGTTACTTTTTTTCTTGACAGGGTCAGGCAAAATCCACTGTTGTACAGAATTAATTCTAGCCTTTTCTTTAGACAACATTCAAATATTGTATTTTGAGAATTAAAATACTAAAATCAACATATTAATCTTGAGGTTAAAAACTCCACTCTAGTTTGTTATTGAAAAATATGCTTTTGAGAATGGGGGTTTTCTTTAACTTTGAATAATATATATTAAAGAAAACATGCAACATACCTCTTCCATCAACAGTAATACCTATTCCACTGCTACACAGGCCATGGAACTCAGCTGAGGCAGAGATGTTGGGGAAAAGAAAATGTTACTTCCAGTATTTCACCTTCTTTCATCCTAAACTAAATCCACCTGATTTTTTCCCAAAGTAATTTTTCTACAGTGTAACTAATGAAATGCCAATGTTCACATGAAATAATAATTTATAGATAATTTAGTTAAATCTGTCACCATCCTGAACTTTCATATATATAAAAAACCAATATTAGATGATAAAGAGCTAAACACTCAGGTGATTTCTTTACAGTCTTGACACGACTGTCTTCTCAAGTTCTGCTGCTTCAGAAAACAATGCCGAATGGAAATTCTGTCCAAGATGAATCATCTCAGCTCTACAGTCAAGAGATTTTTTTTTAAATCAATCTCCAAGTTCACTTAAAGAATTGATTCTTATCAAGTGAGATACAGATTTCTGGAAATAACACGGACTGCTCTTTTAAATGGGATTGACCGGACCAGGAAATTTACAGATTCATTGGAGAACTCTGCTTATTCTCCTTCAAGCATTATTACTGATAGCAAACAATTAATTCAGGACCCCAACTTCACCCATGTGTACCCTATTTTCTTTTCTTTAAGGCGTGAAATAAATCAACAACATGATCTCAACAAGATTCTTTTTCAAGTCTGTATGTTCACTGTACAACTCAAAGAAACACAAAATTATACCTGAGTTTTTAGCCGGGCAGGGATGACATGGCTCTCCAAAACCATAGTCAGGGTTGGCACAGCAGCATTCAGATTTTGTCACAGCACCAGGGAAGGGACGGACACACAGCCCTTTTCTGATGCCTCCATAGCATGTGCTACGCACATGAGTATCTAAAAAAAAAAGGACAAGGGAAGAAATAATTATTTCCTTAGGCTGAGAGTGAAATGCATGCATACTATCCCAACAAAAGCTAAAAAAATTGGTTTTTGGGTCAACAGAAAGGTCACACTGACCACATCTGCACTGCCTTGCACAATAATCCTGATGGCACCAAGGCCAAGTCTCAACATGGTTACCTCCTGGAGCTTTCTCCAGGGCACTTTAAAACAACCTAAACCAGGATTTCGTCCGTACGTTCAAAAGCATTCCACAGGCCCCAGCAAAGGCAACCCACAAAGCAGCTCTGCAAATCCGCCAACACACATCCCAGTAAGAAACACCTCAGCATGTGGTGGCTCATTTTTCCCTTTGAGAGGTACCACAGCCATCTCTTATTTACTTCCAAAATGGTTCCTCAGGTAGGATAACTCACCAGCAGCCCAGGGCTGGTAATACGAGAGAATATCTGCTTCTGAAAGAAGGAGCATGGTCTCCAGGTGTATTTACAAAATTATGAGCAGAAATCCAATTTCAGCAGATTGTTCAGCCCAGCATTTAAAAGACATGACCATCTTAACAAGTTTATATGCAAACTGGCACCAGTGATGGGTTAGCACACCAAAGAGCCCCTAAAATCTAGCTGGGAACAGCAATTTAGCAAATCTTACACACAGCTAGGCAGTGAGGAAAGCAGCACTACTGCCCAGGGTATAAGAAACTTCTGGGGGTTTGTGATTAAAAACCCACTCTGGAAGTTACAGTGCCATCCTTGGTGAGAGGGCTGGAAATGATGGCCCGGATACACCACCACTTATCGCAGAAACAAAACACATAGCACTTGAAAGGTCTTCAACCCCAAAAATCATGCCAAAAAGAGACAGCAGAAAAAATATACAGATCAACCATACACCTGTAGGGCTCACCATGTGCATGCTGCCAATCTTACAGCTGATTTAGTCACATAAATCAGTTTGATGGCCTTGACCAGTAAGATGTAGTAAGAAGCTTCTTCCAAGGCAGACCCTCCATACCTACCTTTAGAGGAATAATCATCTGCTATACTTATCCGAGAACTATGGGGATGTCTCTGAGACTGTTTTTTATGAATTTGTTTGGGGTTTTGTTGATCTTTTCAATTTTTGGCCCTTCCATGGTTCAACGCCTTTTTCATGTTTGCTTATAGGGTAGTATGAGAGATCTTTCAACCAGCATGTGATTGAACAAGTCCTTCTAAAAATGTGTAGTTGAGAACTGCAAGATACAGATAAACAGCCTTTACTTTTGACTCCTATAACTCTACAGACACTGCTGGAGCTGCAGAAATACTCTTTGTTTCAGGTATCTTTATGGGCCGAGACAGAACATGGCTTTAATTTATGCTCCTTGTCAGTCCCCCAGAAAAACTACCATGCATTGTGGCCTGGACATGAGCCTGAGTGGACTCAGAAACTGACATGGGTTTGAGGGAATCCAGACAGTTACTTGCTTGAAGTATGACCCCAAAACAACAAAGAAAAGTTGCACATAAAGTTTTACAGTGAATGTTGAATATCCAGTGCCAATCCAAATAAGAACTGGCAATTCCTTATGTGTTCTGTCGGCTCTTTGAGTGTTGTAAGCTGGCTCCTGTATAACAGTACTGCCTGCACATAAATGTTTTCTTTTGCTTTTGGTATCCCATGGAACAGATAGTTCTGGAGCACAGCTAAATATGTCCTAGATTTTAGAATTTTGTCCTTGCCAAGAATCTAGGTGAAGCCAGTACAATTTGCTTGCACTTGACATCAGGAAAAGATTACGATGCTTGAAAACAGTTGAGGACTTTTGCACAAGAAATGTCTGTTCATTTACTTTGCAAAATAACTAGTGGCATCACATCCTTTCCCTCCACCTCAGACAAGTCCAGTTGCCACTCTGACAAGTTCTGCCATGAACAAGGGGGCTTCAATCACTGCCCTGCCACAAAAGAGGAGGTTTTCCCCCAATTATGTGTCTGTGAGGGAATGGAGAAGCAAATCAAGGGAAGGAAATGGCACCAAGGGAAACTGCAGAGGGACAGAAGACTGGAAAACGTGAAAGAAATACTCTGGAGGAAGGTCTTCAAAGATGTGGAGCGTAGGAAGCAGCTGGAGGAAGCTACAGATGTAATGAGCAACTGCTCTGCATAAGAAAGAGAGCAAGTGCTTCAACGTACATCAATATTGCTATAGAAGTGGCACAGAGAACTTGGGGACAGTTTCATGTCTAGTCACAGGCCAACAGTCTGCTCTACAGAGTCAGTGATTCACTAAGCCTGTGGAGGATGAAGAACCAAGCTGGCTCTCCCAGAAGCAAAACAGAAATTATGTAACAGGGAGAATATCCCCCCTGGGCTTTGCTACCAGCAAGAACAAGAAGGACAGGCACTTCTTTGTGGATGATTTAATTGCTGCAAGCACCTCACCAAGCTCAGGTTCTCAATTTCACAACAAGTTCTTGAGTCTGCATCTTACTGAGGAACCTGTGCTGGTCCCCATGTTCAGTCTGATCAGCCTTTGGCTACTCATTTCAGAGAACTAAGAATTTATTTTATGCCCTGGATCAGAGATTAGCATTGCTGCTGCTGTACCTGTGTACATATGTATGGGACACGCCACTCTTTCCCAAGGCATATCACTTCTACACTCTTAAATTTCACAGTGTAGCACTTCAATATCTACAAAAATGATCTTCACCACATTTGTGGTCAACATTAGGTGGACCAGTGCTTGACCCACACTCAGGGAAAATCGCTGCACCCATCCAGGAACCTTAGAAGGACAAATCAGGCTCATGACTTTTCCATTTGGCTCTGCAAAATTACCAGATGAAATAAAGCATAGTTACTTTGTCCTAGAAGACTCTGGCTCGGGGCAGAGGTAATTAAGAGTGTCCTAGCAGAGAAAAACCAACACTGTGTGAAGCTGCAGCCACAGCTCAGCACAAGTCCTGAGGTGAAACACAGACATACACACAGTCAGCTGAGATGTCCAAGCAGGGAGCTGCAGCTGGACATACAGCCAAACCTAAAAAGCCAGCAAATATTCAAATATTGGAAGTTTGGCTCCAAGTATTTATCTAGCTGTTCCATGACTCTGTAACTGTTCCTTTTCCAAGCATTTGTTCCCCTTTGCTGTACCTTTTTCAAGCTTGTATAACATTTTGTGATTGACTCAGCCATACTTACAAATACTAAGTAAAACAGCATTTTTTTTTTTCTATGTATACTTCCACCAGGATCAAGATCATTATTCAGAAGTAAAATAGAGCTTAGAGAAAGAGGGAGACAGCTGGACTGTGGGCTCTTAGATTTTATATTCCTTGCTGGTTACCTAGCACACTTGTGGGAATGCTCTTACAAGATGCCCAATTTAAGTTATTAATTTTCAAACTACCAATCTAGCAGCCAGAATGTCTGAAAAGTATTATTTAGCTCATGCAATATATGGGTAGAACAGCCAGACACAGAATTCCTGTAGTTAACACAGCATGTGGATTATATATAAACACACACACACAATTCTGATCAGTGGATTGGCTTGGAAATTCTATTCTAAAAGTCATGCGTGAGGATATTTTGTTATGCAATATTTGAAATTTCCTATGTTACTTTACGGCTGGAATAATTACATCATCTTTTTAAAATGAATTTTCCAACTAGATCATGATTCTGCTTTATGATTTTTGGTCCTATTAAGGGTATTTCATGTTGAAAATTTAAGCATTTATGGTAAACCCTAAAGCTATGTAACATGTAACTTCTAAATAAATGGTGTTCACAGATGATGGCCAACTTGTGAAGTCTTTAGCTGCTAGAACTGTGGCAACATTAGGTAAATGAAAGCACAGAAAATTGGGTACTGTATTGATTCTTTGCAGCTGTATCACTGACAAGGGTAAAGACGAGGCCAACTTGGAACACAAAAAAGGTACTGAACAGCCTGTACTCAAATCTGGTTTTGTTGCTGCACCACTGAGCAGTGAAATTCCAATATTTAAAACAGTACACCAAGCCTTTTCTCGTTGTTTGATTTCTCACTGCTTTTCTCCAAACTTTTAACAAACCAGAAGAAAACAACTCAGCTACCACATAGGAGGGGAAACAACTTGCTTTTGTTGGTTCAATCTCTAGTACAGTTTTGCTTACTAGAACATTTAATTTATTTAAAACAACAAAATTGGGGTTCCAACTGAGAATGTGTTTTAGTTTCTTTTTTTTTTTTTTTGAGCAATTAGTGTTTTTAAGCCATTCTCAGCTTTTATCCTGCGTTTTTTAAGCTGAGGTGGTAACAGAAGGGCTAGCTTGTGCTTGCACTCACTGTGATGCAGCCTGTCTCCTTTATCTGGAAATATGCTGATAGGACAAAGGCAGATACAACATCCATGCATCCATCAGCAAGAACAGTGATAGCAGTGGTTAGTAAATATGATTATTGCAGAGTCTCTGGTCACTAACGTGCCTGATGATAGACACATGCAGGAGCTGGGGAGGGAGAAATTTAGGGGATAGAGAACTGATGTTCTGATATACAGGGTGCAAAGGTGGGATCTCCTGCAGATTAAATTTTCTTAAGGAACTTGGCAGCATTGCAAAGTAAACACAGTACCATACCTCTCAGAAATCCTTGTAAAATATGTATTCCTTTCCCCACTCCTCATCAGCTATCAGCAGAAAACAAGGGACTGAATACTTCTTGCCCTCCACACCTCTTTTAATTCTTCCTCAGCTTTAAAATCATCCATTTTTTGGTCCCATGAGCTCACTGAAGTTATGCTAGAGCTCCTGGCAGAGCTGAGTGAAGAATCTCTTAAATGCCAACCAGTACCATTTGAGAGGGTCAGAAGCTGATTACATGGCAAAATAATGTTTTTCATCAGACTAGAAAGGGTATGCCTCAAAACCAAAAAGAGATGCCAGGAAGAGTAAGCACTCCAACTTTAATTTACATGAGTAAAACACAAACAAGAGGCAGTGCCTCTCCAATTCCACAGAAGAAATTTAGTTTCTTGTCTTTTAACGCTAGGATTATGGGGTTACATCATGTCTGTGGTTTGATGTCAACGTTATTTAGAAGGAAATAATTTGATGCATTTGATAATTAATTAACCTGACAATTCCACTTTTTCTTTATGAAGAAAAAAGAATAAATCTCACTTACCTACACACACACGACCATCAACTCCAACAACCAAACCAGGTGGACAATCACACCGAAATGAGCCTTCAGTATTTATGCAATGACCATTCATACAAATTCCTGATGTCTGGCATTCATCAATATCTAAGAGGAGGCAAGACACTTCAGCAATCTATTTGCTGTTTTTAAGCAATATTACAGCTAATAGTTTCAGAACATTATCAAATGACTTTATGATAGCAGGTAATAATACCTGTGTTTTATTTCTAATAAAAACTTCATCTTGGAAGAATAAAAATCCCAGCTGCTCCAACAAACAAAAAACCCCCAGACACACAGAACTGTAGGATTAGAGGTACTTCATAATCTACGTCAAGCAAAATTGATAAATTTTCCCCCTTGTCCATCCCATGATATTGTAACTTTACTCTGAATTGTGGCTAGGGAGCACTAAACACAAAATATCCTTAAATTGGTTAATTTTAATTTCAAAGAACTTTTAAGTGATCATCAATTTCTCAGCACAACTGCATGTAATTAAGAAAAGCACAACTAATAGAAATAGTTCAGCTTCAAATCAGAAGAATACCAATTTAGATGATTTACTAGAACTGGCAAAACCTACCTCTATGGGCAGCAACTGGTATCTTCAATTAGTTTACTGAAACTGAAGCTAAATCAGACTATATTCTTAAAATGTTTAATAGAAGCTTTTAATGACTGCACTTTAAAAAGTTCATAATGCTGTGTGATAAGTACAATGACTCAAGAGGGATGCACTCGGAATTACCAGAATAATGGCATGGAAAATGTGTGTGGAAGGGTTCATCAATGTAAAATCTGTTCATCAATGTAAAACTGCTGCTCACTTTACCATTTCACAAAGGAACTGAATATTTTGATACATTTCCAAAGCTCCAAGACTTTTCAAAAGCTAATTTATCCATCTTTATGGCTTTCACAATACTACTAAATAGTTTTTTAGGTAAGTTAAGGATCTGTTTCTAATACAGTCACCTTAAGAAATCTACTATAGTGAGTAGCAAGTTGTAATATGGCATTGAATCAACCCACTTGACCAGCCTGCCATTCTTGCAGTTATGAACAGGCAGGAAAAGCCGTTTTCAGTCAATATCCCCCAAGTTTTACATACCAGTACAGTAACGTCCATCTGGAGCCAGAACAAATCCTGGTTTACAGATGCATTTAAAACTCCCATCTTCATTTATGCACATCCCATTCAAGCACATGTTTGTCGTGGCACACTCATCATGGTCTACAAAGCATTGCAACAAAAAGTGCTTTTAGTCTGTCACCTTTCAGAAGATGACACAGTGAAAATAAACAATCAGGACTGGTGTGGCATGTTCCGTCACTTGAAGATTGGTTTCTAATCATAACTCTGGTAAAGTATCTGAAGACTTTTCACTCTATGGACAAAGCAGCAAATTTTTTTTATGTTGTGATCAGTTGCTTTGCATATTTCAGCATGCCATGTATGAAAGAACAGGGTGTGCCTTTCTTTCATGCATGAGAGGATAAAAAGCTTCCATCGCCTGAGAGAATTAAGCTTGTTGTTTATCTAGGAGGGGGTTTTTCTTGACACAGTGCAGCCAAAATTAAAAACAGGTATTTCTTCAGCAATGCTGATTTATGGATCATTTGCTGTGAAGCTTTATGGAAAAATATTATTCCCGGGACTCTTGAAGAGAGGCGTAGCTTCAAAACCAAAAATTACCTCAAAAATTTTGTTTTAAATCATATGGTTCTGTAAAATAACTATTTGAATGAAGAGCCTCTAAGTTCAGTATTTCAGAAAAGATAACCCTTAATGATCCTTGCCTCTAGTATGAGCTATAATTTCTAGAACCACCAAGCTAATGCCTGCCCCATTCTTTAGGAGAGTTCTTACCCACACAATTTTTTCCGTTTGTAGTCAGTTCAAATCCAGCATTGCAAATGCACTGGAAGCTTCCCTCGGTGTTCACACACCGGCCATTTTTACAGAGAACACCATTCTGAACACACTCATCGATATCTAAGGGGAAGAAAAAGCAAACCAAGACAAACAAACAAAATCCTACACAAACAGAGAACTATGGTAAGATAAAAATGAGACAATTATTGCTTTGAAAAATACTGGCATGCCATTTAAATATTGCTTAGAAAAAAATTCAAAAGTAAGTTAAGAATTTAGTCTCCTTGCATCAGGGAAAAATATTTTTACAAACATGTACAACAAACGCTACATTTTGCGATGCTTTGCAGTTCCTCCATGAATACCTTTGAAAACCTACTCACACTTTCATCTGCAGGCATACATAAAAAACACCTGTCATTCCATTTACTTTTTTTTTTAGAACTCCTGTCTGGGAAATTCCCTGGATGGATATTCCAGAATAATGGACAAATATTAAAAGACAACAACAGAACAAACGAGGTGGCAGCCCAGAACTAGAGCGCCAATTAATTCAACATTGGGATTTACTGAAATTTTGCTCCTGTTTTTTAAATCCAGAGTCTGATGCAAGGGGTCAGAACATCTGCAATGAACTTTTATTTGCCAACAGACATGGAGCAGTTTTCTTACCAATGCAGGCTTGCTTGGTAGGAGTTCTCTGGAAACCTGCGTGGCACTTGCAGTAATAGGAACCAGGTGTGTTGACACAGTCCCCATTGGAGCAGGGGTTTGATGTGCATTCATCAACATCTGCTGGCAGCACAGAGAACCATTAGTGCCTTCACAATGTCTACAACTCCTTTTTTTTTTTTCAAGTCTGGAAGCTTCTAAGTGAAAAAGATGGTAACTAACAGCCAAACGCTAAATAGTAAAGCCTGTTCTTGGTGCAAAACCACTGCTTTGCTAAGAACACAGGGCTGCTCTTAACTCAGCTAGGCAGACATTTCTATGAAGTGAAGAGGCACTGCATCATTTGTGAGCATCTTGAGGGACAAGAGAAAAAAATCTGCTTGAGTATTTTGAGACCTGATGGTTGCCTAGTGAAAGAGAACAACACTTAATACAACCCAGTTTCATTTAGCTCAGTGACCATTTATGCTCCTTCGGAATATACTAATGAAAACTGGCACTTCAAAATGAGAGCAAATCATGGCATCCAGGAACTACCCAGATTATATTACAGGTTTATGGTAAAAATGTGAGTAGGGGCCACACACCAGCAGGAGGGATTCTTAATGAGTCTGTGCACCACATCTCAATTATTCATGTCCCATTGCATCCTGAACCCCTGTCTTTGCACTGAGTAATGCCAGATTTAATCTAACCCTTTTCTCTAATGTACCTTACTCTCATTTCCAGATGTTTTTGGTATTTGGGTTCAACCAACACATTTTAACCAATTTAAATGGTAGGTAACTGCTTAGAAATAACTCTTGTGTGACATGGGGCTCTGAAAACTTTAACAGTTCCTTTCAAGAACCCTTCCCATATTTGATGCCCAGTAGTTACCAATGAGTCAGATGTGCCTTTGGCTCACAACAGCTGTTCCCAGACCTAAAATAACATCAATTGTTCTCCCCATTACATTTCAGTAAACCCTCCAGAACCCTTGGCCACTGTAATCCAGGGAGCAAAGTGTGTGTATCCCACGGGTCTGGCAGGGCAGGGCTGCTGGCTCTGTCCCCCCTGCAACTCCTAGAGGATGACCTAAGCAGCCACTCTCTGCCTCAATTGACAGGTTACAAATGGATCCCTTGATGAAAACCCCCATTTCTCTATCAGTCACTTTTGCTAATTGGCCTCTTTCCTCCAGCTAGGCCCTTCATTTCATTTACAACGAATTTGTAATTACTCATCTCTTCATTTAGGCAGGCTTTTAACACCACAAAGCCAGTGGTGATCACAGGAGTTTCTGGCATCTGGCTGAAATCTGCTATAAGAAATCAATGCTGAAATCAATGCTGCTGAGTTCCTAGCAATGATGTTTTTCCCATGAATTTTGCAACGCGTGCTTCCAGAAATACCAGGAAAATCTCAGGGCAATTTTCATGATAATTTCCACTCACCCTTTATCAAATCTGGTTCTAGAATTTAAGTCATTACATCTTGAGAATACCGGGATGGAATAAGAAATTAAACTCGTAAGAATGTTTATTTTAAATAAATGGGTACTACTAGAAAGTGCTGTTCCATTAATAACTCCACTATACAAGGTGGCAAAAGGTTAGTTTTGTTCTAGGCTAGTTTTTTTCTAATTTAAGCATGAATAAGACCATGTATTTAACAAGAATTACTGTTAAATAATGAACACAAAGTTTAAACCAAGAGCATCAACAGACATAACCAAGAGATCTGTGTTTGCACAGGTCACTGATATAATGGCCTGGTTTACAGCACTCTTGGTGCCCAGGTACAATCTGTGTAAACAGTTCAATGAATAAAGGAAAAGTAAATGGAAGAATCTAAAACCTTCCCTCACACACAACTAAACATGGGTGCAGTGATTTCCCATGAGAGGTGATTCTTCCTCAGTGTTTGGGTGATGTGGGAGAAGGTCAAGGAGGATTGAACATTATCCCTTCAGAACAAAGTCCCAAGGTACTAACAAAACATCAAACTCTGAATCACATCTTGACAGGAAATTTTGTCAAGTGCCCTAATTCAAAGGACTTTTCAGTCATATCTTGCTTTATTGTAGGGGGGGACAGAGGGAACTTATAAATACTAGATACAACACTCGTCTGTGTTGTTTAGTTTTCCTACAGAGAATGATATTTAGGACCTTCTCTATTACAGACAAATTCACTTCCTCTTGCTTCAAAAAAAGCCCATGTTCAGGTTAGAAAGGATCCCTCTGTAAGTTTATAAATTCTACAGCAGGAATGCAGAGTTTCTCTATGGAACAGCTGACTTAAGCCTTGAAAATCCTTCCAAATCCATGTGCATCACATGACTTCCACATGAAATATGCATCTTAAGATGCTCTTATTTTTATAAGCTCTTGATAACTGAGGGAAATGGCCAGTGTATGTTAATGTAAAGGAGTTTTTGGCTTCAAGTTTGCATTGAAAGCATGCATATTCCAGCAGTATAAACAGGAAACATCTGAGACAGAGATATTTAACCCATTTATTCTGTCTCCCAGCATACCCCCTTCAATGTCATATATTTCTCTTTCAGCACTTGCCTCACACGTATCCCCACTTTTCAGTTTTTCATCTCTAATAATTGTAAGAACTCTCTTAGGCACAGTAGGAAACTTCCCAAATTCCCCTTAAAAGACTTACTGCAAAGTGTCTGGAGATAAATCTCAAAATTTCAAATAGGGGTATTTGTATTTGCAAAACAACTAAAATTCAACACAGCACAGCTACAGGTTTGCTGCCACTTTTAAATCCTCTACAGTTTTACCCAGACTATTTATAAACAGAAATGAATACGGAAAGGTATTAAAATTAAAACTGTCCATGGAGAAAAGGACTGACCATTCAGAGTCAGATCACTTAGGACACTCACGGTCCTTGGCCCATCAGGCACATTCTGTTGTGAGAACAGCATAATGCAAGCTTCGGTCAGAGAAAAATAAGTAACACCAAAGTTTTTTTGGTTTGGCAGGATTAGTCTTGAAATACGTCTTTTCTTTAACTCTATAGAAGAATATGTAACCATTTCTGGACCCTTAATTTATTGCTTTGGCAGCAGGCAGACAGAGAAGTACACAAATAGTGTTCATTTATGTGCCATTAACATTTATGTGCCTATACCAATGACCCAAGACTGTTCTTTCAGTAATGAGTATTCAAATTAGATTGAAACAAGCCTTTAAATTCATTTAATATGTATCAGTACACACATTAAATTCTTGCAATTAAGTTCCTGCCTACATTTCCAAGAAAACTTTCTGTGTAATTCACAGCAACCACCACTCACAAATCCCCAGTTCAGTGTACCACTTATGATCCTTTGGGTACTTCTTTATAATACAATTAGAAAATAACAGTGAACCAAAGCTGTGGTATTTATAGAGCTCACAGAGTTGTTTAGGATTCGTAGAGTTCGCTCTCTTATAAAATATCGTCTGAATTCAAGCAGCTAGTCAAAAAGCAAACCACTGCAAGCTGAAATTAGTAAGGACTGGTTCATTTCATGCAGGAAAAAAATAGGCAAAACGATATTTAAACTTTTTTTGGGGGATCTTTTCCCGTGCTTTCAACATGGGACAATACTGTAGCTGGGACTGCAACTTCTGCTTTTGTTAACCCAATTGAAATTTTTCGTTTGATCCCAGTGCATCCAAAATTGTCTCTGTTTTCACTCTACTCTGTCATGCTGAGATAAGCATTGCTAAGTCAAGATTAAGTTCCTTAAGTGAATACACCTTTTTACTGGGCACATACCTGTATGCTAGAGAATTAAGCACGTCAATATTTTTTTTTCCATGCACCTAGCAATCTAACCTCACAGTTTTCAGGCACTTAGACCCAAAACTGAAAATTAGATACAATTTCACTATTATCACAATCCTGGAGTAGAAGGGGAACTGCCAGGCAAGTGGCCTGCAGGGTGACCCACAGGAGAGACAGGGACAGAATGCCAGGAACATTATTAAGAACACATTATATTTTTCTCTCCATCAATTTCATCACCCAGACCTGTAAATCTGATGGTCCTTTTAAACCACAGGATATTGCTGTACTCCAATGACAACTGAAAAACAAAAAAACTTTAAGTTCATTCAGCTCTACTTGCTGCAACCAGCACGTTTGCTTCAGATGTTATTTTCAACTTGACCCCCGAGTAACAAAAACATGAATACAAGATGTGAACCAGATTTCAGCAAGATAAGACAGTCCAACGCGCCAGACAGTCCTTGAGTGTCAAGGTCCACCAGAGTTAAATATATTATTGATTTCAGTGATGCAAAATTTAGTGCTGTAACAAATGAGTCAGGATTCTTCATACACCATAAAGAAAGAATAGCCATGCAAGACAAACATCACAAAACTCCTGCTCCCCACTCACAATGTGATTATAGCTCCTGAGGCCCAAGGGTGCAGCAAGAGATTCAGCCTCTTGAAATTCCCAGTCGGAGATGAGAGGTACAGAAAACTCTCACCCAAACAAAAAAGCTGAAAAATTCAGGCTCACTATGCCATAAAGGACAACGTGGAAAAAGAATTATAACAATCTTCAAGTACAAAAAATTGAAATGAAGAAGGTACTGAACTGCTTTCCTTGTATAGTGAGGATAAGACAAGAACTAACAATAAGCTGAAATTTTTTTGCAGATATAGTGTTTAAATCAGATTAGATTTAAACACTATATCTGATTAGATCAGATTAGATGTTATGAAAACTTTCTGGATATTTGACTGTGGGAGCAGTACAGGTGCTTTGAAAAGTGGTGGAATCTCTGTCAAATAAGTTTTCTTAAGATGAGGGTGTACAGTGGCCAGGGATGGTGTAGATGCAAGAAAACAGTCAAGCTAAGAGGGGACCTGAAATCCACAAACACATTAGAAATTGATTCTAAAACCACAGTTTCTGTGAGGCAAGCCTATTGCCAACAAGCTCTTGTGTGATATTCTTCCTTCACAGATCTCAAATCTCTTTATAAAGGCTCAGTAAGCAAAGGTTCAACCTAAAATATAATCAGAACTTTTTATTTAGGATCCTATACATTTATTAAGCTGTATCTTGCACAGGGATTCTTCTCCACACAACTACCCCACAAGAACCCCCAAATCTTTTATTTTCTCTGAAATAACGGATGAGCTTTGGACACTGCAAGAGTGAAGTCCACAGTGATTGAATAAAAGTGCAGAATCCCAAATTCAATTCTTGTTATATAAAGTTAGCATTCTGTATTTTCATACAAAATGCAAATTTAACCAGAAGTTAATTAATGCCATTTTTAAATTATTTGATGTATTTCAAATTGTCATTAATCCTTATGAGGAGCAAAATATAAATTCAACACTCATCATCTTGATCATAACAATACTACAACCTAGAAGTGGAGCTTTGTGAGCCTAACAAAAGAGAAAATGAAACAGAACTTACTTTACTGAATGTGACAAAAATGTTCAATAGCCTTTAAGTACAGGAATAGGAACACTCAATACCAATATTTGCAATTAAAGATTTTTTTTTCCTTAGTAAGAAAACAGATAGCTTTCATACAGAACTGAAATTATTCTGGTATAACTAATACCACAGTCTTTGCACTTTCTTTCTGAAGAGCAGCATCATTAAAATTAATAAGATTTCTTATTAAAAACAAAGCCCAGATTTTAAGCAGGAGAATATTAGAAAAATAGATTTTGAAATGTGCACTCACCAATACAATCCCCGTTTGCATCCTGTTTATATCCCATGTTGCACTCACATCTGTAACTAGAGGGGGTTGGTATACAACGTCCATTCAAACAAAGGTTGGGATGGCGCTTGCAGTTGTCTATTGTCTGATTGAGTATTGCTAATAGAAAAAAAAATCAGAATGAGAAACTAGTATTCAGATTTTCAAATGGAAGTAAATATGAATACTGTACTTGGCTTCAGAAAGGATGTTATCAGTTGCACAAAAATATAAAAAAAAGTCTTTCTCAAAGCACTATCTGTTCACATGACAGTAAACTAACAACAACAAACAGCTCTTTGGAAATAAAAGCCACGTTGGACAAGCGTTCTTACAATATGATTTACCATTTCTGTGTATAGCCTGATGAGACTGTCAGTGAACTCATGGATAAACCACAATTTATGTGAAAGTCGAAGCAATTTTTGGTGTACCTGTCTTAATAATACTCCTTGCATTTTATGATCTCTATGGTTGTGATCCCAGAGATGTGTTTACACATGTCATAAACAATATTTACATCTGTGAGACTTCTACCAGAAAAGGGCTTTCAGCCAAGGCAGTGTTTCTGCAGAATAAGTACGTTTTACAATTGGAAGAGAAAATACAGAAGACTGTTTATTTTAAAGCCTGGTGGTTTTTTGAAAACACTCCGAAATCTGGAGTTTTATTAGTGCTGACAAAGACACCTCAGCGGGAACAGCACGGGCTCAGGGACTCTGTAACTGAAGTCAAGCAAAAAAATCTCTACATCTGAACTCTTGACAACAGAGCTCCTGAACGTCCTAATGTGTCAGCCGAGGTGTCTCAAACGTGCTTGAAACGGCGAAGCCATTTTAAAGTGTTAAGAACACCGTTTCATATCCAGACTAAGCAGAAAAAAAAAAAAAAATACAGGAAAACCAGAAGGAAGAGTGACAAGAAGAGTGAAAGAGTCGGGAACGCAAGCACTTACTCAGCCCTGTAATGACCGGGCCGCTTCCAGTGGGACTCTGGCCACCTGCTCCTAGCCCTGTTCCGCCCACAGCTGGGGAGAAGCTCCCTGGGATGGGGATGAACCCTGCTCCTCTCGGTCCGAAGCCGTTGCCATTGCCCCCAGGAAGGAGGAACCCGTTCCCTGCCGCTCCGCCGCGCCGGGAGCCGCCTCTGGCAGGGGCACCGTCCACACACAGCCTGCGGTGCTCATCTGTCACACGGCAGGGCACAGAGAAGCACAAACCAGGTCAGCACCCCAAAGGCAGCTCAGAAGGAAGATACAGCTCTCTGTGAGCTGCAAAAACCGCAGGAGATAGGGTAACTCCCCATTTCCCTGATGTCACATGTTCCCTCTGCCACTCTGAACCTCAGGCAGGTCCCTTGGCTGTGCAGGTGTTGCTTGAGGAAGGACACTAGAAATAATGAATAGGAGTGCTGTAATTTACAGCTATATGTTCATCTGTTTGTTGAAACCTTCTTGTTGATATGTTGACAGCAGCACTGTAACTCCCTGGTCTCTCAGAGAGGTCAATAAAGGAAATCCCTTTCACTAGGGATGTGGATTATTTCTCTCTGAGCAGAGCTGAAAGAATAATTTAAATACTGGTGCATTCTAGTTCAAAGTAATCCATAATTCAATGGAACAAGAGAGCAGCTGTTCCTTTAAATAAGAATTAACTGTGGACCCTCAGAGATGTTTCGTCTTTGAGCTTGACCACAAAATCTTTCCCATTTCCCAAAAACTATTTCCAAAGTCAACAAAAGGACATTAAAGAAACAAGTGCCAAACAACCCTTGACCAAAAAGAAAAATGGTTAACAGATGGTGATATCAGTATTAAAAACACAGGAAGGAACAATAATGCAATCCATAACCTTCTTTTTCCTTTTAACCTACATTTTAAAGCAGTTTAAGACGCTCCAGTGACCTCCATCCAAAGCAGCATGGACAGCAGGAAGGAGAAAACAAACCAGCCGACCAACACGGCACTCACCAGATCCTCTGACAGGACACACCTCTGGGACTGAGCCACTGGCCCAGCACTGGCCGGACTCACAGCAGCACTGCCTTCTGGTGAACCTGCCGGGCAGCTCCTGTGCACAGCGGCCGCTCACGATGCTGGAGAAACAGGTGCTGGCTCTCTGATCTGGCAGTTAATTTAAAAAACAAAAACTGAAAACAGTGGCATGAGCTTGCAAAGCTACCTTCCCTTCTTCATCTGGTGTAAGGATTAAAATGTTTTACAAGTTGTATTGAAAAAAATGAAAACAAAACCAGCCGAACAAAAACCCCCACAACATCCCCCCCACAAGCTGCACCCAATAATTATCTGACGCACATATCCCACACTGGATTTACTGCAGGACCACACAGATGCAGTGGCATTAGTCTTCCATTAATCCACTATGTAATCTTGAAGTCTGCTCAGCCTAACAGGAAATATGGGTGATATGAAAGATACAAAGCGGTACAAATTAAAACTAGATACATATATATAAAAACCTGATTATGGCAAAACTCAAGATACTTCATGTAGCAACAGCAACATCAGTAAACTCTTTTAGTGAATTTTTCCTTCCTTTAGATGTATCTAACTGAATAAATGCTATTCAGTCTACTCTGCTCAGTAAACTGAAAGCACAACAATATTTTTAGTAGTGCCACATGAAAACTACCCTCCTTCAAGGACAGAAGATATTTTATTGTCACAGTCCTGAATGCTGACTACAAGTACAGCTCAATTAATTCAAAAAGACATAGTGCTAATTACAGTAACTGAGCAGATCCTGATGTTTTTGTTGAAAGCAAACATTTATCTTAAACTAGGAAGAACAAAACACTTTGTATTAGGGTTTACATTCTTCATTTTTCTCCTAAGTAAACGAGAAATTACACTTCTAAAGTATATTAATTATACTCTAATATTATAGAGCACAAGAACTTTCAGATACATTTTCTTTGTAACATAAGGAACCACCCTTTGTGAACTAGGGCATGTGATTTTTCTGCAGCTGGTTTTGGGAGCTGACTTTAAAAATCAAATTGTAAAACCTGCCAAAATCCACAGAAATTTTGATCATATTGGAAATCATCAGTTTTCAGTATCCTTGAGCCTACCCACAATATATTTTAAATTCATCATCCTCAGATGAACCTGAATAACAGAGGGTGACTACACTGTATAAAAAAAATATTAATTTGAAATGTGTAAGTCTTGTGCTGCTACTGGCTTACATCATTTATCTGCAATTCAGAAATCCCTTCTGAATTCCTACCTCTTTCTCAACAGGAGAACAAAGAGCTTTGAGATATCTGAAATAAGAAGAACCACACGAGATCTAGAAAACACATTATTGTTAGCCACTGCTAAGGTTTTTTACACATGGTATGCAGTATTTATAGTTAATTCATCAGAATGGTTTATATCACATACTTGACAAATGCACCTCTGTATAAGAAATTACCACATGTGGAAATAAACATAATAGGCTTTTATAAAGTAGAGATAGCATTTAAATGAATTGTCCTGTAAAAGCTGCAATCTGTTGAACTCCAACACTTGGTTTGCTTCATTATCTGTTTCTGACAAATTAGTGGCACATCAGCTCATGCTACTTAATGCCTTTTGAGTTTATAGATGTGCCTTATGTTGACCTCTAAAGGTTAAATTAACCCGTGTGAGATGGGACTTGAAGCACCAAATAGGAATAAATGTTTGCTCCTTTAGAACCTAACTGAGCTTAACTTTTGGGTTCACCAGATGCAGATTCGAGAAACGAAGGTATTTAACAATTTCTATGTTTGCCTGGACAACCGAATGAGGCCCTGGGGCAGGGGAGAAGTGCTGGAGCACCTACCAGGAGTGCAGGATCCATCCATGGATGTGACATAACCCCGTGGGCAGATGCAGAAATAACTGCCCACAGTGTTGGAGCAAACGCCGCCCTCACAAATTCCTGGGACGATGCTGCATTCATCAATATCTACCCCAAAAGGAAAGGACATAGGATAATCAGCAGAGCACTTGTACGCACTACATTAAAAAGAGGGTAAGAGAACTTTTCTGAAATTTTTATTCAACTCAGACTGAATAAAATATTGCTGGTGCTTGCATAGTGAAAATAGTTTTGTTTGCCACCTGTTGGAGGTTTTCCTTATGCACGCACTGGGTGCAACACTTCAAGTCACAGAGTACCTGAGAGCAGGCTGAGATTTCTTCTGACACAGACTGACACCTCTGAGAAGCACAGAAGAGCTACAGTGGAACGCCAAAATACACATCCTGCTTTCAGGCTGAAGGAAGAAGGATGGTACTGCAGCCAGCCAGGACAGCTGTGGGCTTCCTGTGATCACACAAATATTGCTCATGAGACCTGACTGCTTTCTGGCCTCCTAGCATCCCAACCGTAAGAAAGAACTTAGGCCAAGCCCTTCAAATACAAACAAACTTCTTGATCCATTCAGATATTTCTGCCCACTGAAGGCAGTGGTCTCACCTGAACACCGAGGCAATTTTGTGTGTAAATATGTATAAAGTGAGACGTCACCAGGCTGATAAATAAGTTACTGTGTATGACAGGGGGCTGCCAAATTCCAAACCAGTGGTGCAACAGTGCAAAGCCCTTTAGAGCAATGAGTAGTGGAGTTTGTAGCTGGCAAGTGAAAGGCGTATGGAGGAAGTTTTTCAGCACCTCTGCAAAGCTGCAGGACGCAGACCATCCTTCCCAACTGGCTACATGCACAGGAGTTTAACACTGTCTAGGGCTCTTGTCCAAGAATGACAGGAAGCTGGGAAGGGAAAAAAGTACCTTCCTGAAATCTAGGCAGTGATCAGAGTGGGAGGAAGACTCCACAGTCTTCTGCATGTGGAGAGAAAAACCAATTAACATGGAGAACTCTCGTGGAAGAACCATTTATTCAACTTACTGGAGCAGTACCAAGTAATTAAATTTTTTGTTTCACTGGTTTTTGAGCCAAATCTCTGTCTCTCCTTCCCCCTCCCTGGTTCTTGCATATGCAATTATTTCAAAATATCTCTATTACCTCTGACTGGAAATTCTGAGACTTCACCTCAGGAAGGGCTATTTTTAGTGTGGCTGATTGAAAATGTTGCTCATTTTCTTCCCTTCCCCCCTCCAAAATACATAAATTAATGGTCTCAGGGAAAATGCTCCAAAGCTAAGTAAGAGGAGATACTGTGTTAAGGGTGAAGAAGACTGGTGGCATGAATGGTTCCAGTGCTGCACACAAGATGGGACAGCCAGTCTTAACATGAGAAACAATTTAAATGTGTGACAAAATTTTTGCAGATCTATGAACCAGTGCGTTTCTGCCAAAAAGACCCAGCCTGGCTACCTGCAAATGTCTTTTATTGCTAGGGAAAGCAGGGGTTTATAAATAACTGAGTTACAAGTACCAGAAATGGGGCTCTCAACTGCTGAATTCTGGGAACGTGTTCTTTGAAAATAGTTTTAGTCTAGAAAATAGTACTGGAAAGTAGCAATACCTGGTAGGACCAAGTGTGAATAGCATACAGTCTAATGAAACTACACGTTGATGCAGGAAAACCTGAAATAGAATTATTTCTTTTAAAGGATTCTTTCCATTTTGGCGACAATTTTTTTTTTCTTTTTTTTTTAAGGAGTTAGCCTGTCTCATAGTGTTCTGAGGTTTTGATGTTAACAGGCCATAGTAACATATCTTTATGGAAAACCACCAGAGCCATCCTACCTCCTAGAATACCTTTAATTTTAAAGGGTGTCATAACTAACCACATTTATTCAATGAGTATGATCTATCTTCTATTTGAGAAGAGTAAGTGGAACACATTTATTAGATCCCTGGAATACCATAAGTAAGACTCCACCTCTTTTGTAAAGCAACAAACATGACTGCAAGTTTCTTTCTCTTCTCAGTTTCTCTACATTTAATTCATCCCTGAACAATCCAAAGATGTAAGTCCTATTAATTCTGGGAGATAACAACAGCCTAAAAATGAACCGCATTTCATTCCTAAAAACTCAATATATTGTAGATCAAATTTTAGACAAGAAAAAAAGTGAAGGGTTTGAGGGTTTCTTTTGTTTAGCTAAGACACAATACTGGTGCACTGGATATCTGGAATTTGGCACAATCCCTGTAGCGGCCTTTCCCAAATTTTTTCAACTCATTAGGACTCATGGAGCTCATGTGCCTTGAAACCTTTCATGACTTCCCCAGTAATGGAAGGAGTTCTCCTGGCTACTGCCGAAGGTCTGTAAATCAGGAATACAGAAAAACTTTTAAATAAAGTCACCCATGTGGAGCCCTGAGCTGGGTTAATTGAAAGTTAATTTTTTCCCAAACAGTCTGAGCTACTGAGTAACATTTCACGTGTGAGGACACACACACAGAGTTACACATGCAAACTGTGCTCATGTGCATTGGAAATCCTTTTAACCCCTCTTTAGTGATAGGCAATTGCCAATAATTTCTGAATGGTTCATGTCTATAAACAGTGGTCTAAAGCTCAAAACAAATCTAGTAAATCTAGTAAGCTGAATATATGCCTTTTGACTGATGCATTTAAAAAAAAAAAAAAAAAAGACAAGAAAAATCCATTGTGGTACAAAAAGCACTTTTTGAACATTCCTCCTTATTCTAAAAAGAGTTATTGTTTTCAGGAAGAACAACAGGAGAAAAAACCCTAACCCACAAAATACATCTGGATGCTCAAGGGCAGAGGATACAGCGGGGGATCTCAAATCTCTCCTTCTTAAGGAGAAGAATTGCTGTTATAGTAAAGAAGTTCTGAAGAGTTATTGCAAGATTTCAGCCTCTGCACACTGGAGCCTTGAGTATTACTGACTCCAACTTGGATTTTGTCCTTTGTAGTCAGTAAGTAACATTGGATCTGCTTTTCCATACCTCAAAAAGGGAAAGGAGCGAGCAGAATACTCCAGACGACATCATTTCTACACAATGTCTGACACAAAAAAAATTCATTAAAATAATGCAGTTTCTATTAAATAGTTTCTCTGTAAGCAGGTTCTAACTCATGGGGCGTCAGTTCTTTACATCCTTCCCAATGGCCCAATCCACATACACAGATGTATAGATGTGTATAAAAATGATGTAACTTCACTTAAATTGGCAGTGCTACTAACTGAAAGTGCAATTGTTTGAAGGACTGGCTATAGTTTTTTCCTATAAATCTAACCATGAGGGATTATGAACACTTAATGAAGTATACAAATAAAAAATAAAATAAGTTAATAAAACTATGGCTTATCTTTCGTTCTCTGCCCCATCATTAGAATAATGTGAACATGGTGTTATCCTGGTATAATTTTGGCATTACCACATTGGCTGTGATGTTTTACAATGTCTTTCTTCCACAGAAAAGATGGTAGAAACTGGGAAGGGAGGGTTGTTACTTGCGTAATTCCCTGCAGGGAATTATCTGACTAGGGAAGCTGTGACCAGGAACTAGTACTTAACTTCTGCCACAGGCACAAGTGGCAAAGCCTTAGAAGAAAAACAGCCAGAGCATATGACCTGTTCTGCAGCAGGTTGCCAACAAAGCAGGAAATGAAGACCTGTTGGTTAGTGAACCACGAAATGACAGCAAACTCTTCAGACTGCAGATGATGTTTCACTTTTGTTATGCACGGTCCCATGAGCACCACAGGTTTTTAAGAAGATCTACGTTAAAAATACATTCACCTTTTCCCTGTGGATATTATCAAAGGGAACTGCTGAATAACATTTTCAACAATTAAAGCTTTAGACAGATTAAACCAGAATGCAAAGAATGCCTTAACTACTGTTTTCAGAGAAAAGGAAACATGTCTGAGTAAGTTCTTTTGGCATCAAAAGAACCATGGATAAGAGAGTCAAAAAAATAGGTGCACTTCTAGCAAACAAGGATAAGTAACTATGGATCGATTAGGATAGATTACAGGCATGAATAGATAGACAAGAGCTGCCTGAGAGAAGCAGTCACAAACAGGTTAAGAGCCTGTGGATAAAAATCAAGGACTAGACCGATGAAGGACAGCTTGTAGTTGGGATCTACTTGAGCTGTCTCCAGGAATGTCTAGAAGATCTAATTTGCATAGAAAGCCAATGCAAAGAACTTTCTCTCTCTTTCTTTCTTTCCTTTTTTCCTTCTTTCTCACTTTCTTTTTCTCCCTTCCTTCCTCCCTGCCTCTCTTCATTCCTTCCTTTCTCCCTGCCTCTGTCCCTCACTTCTCTTTTACGCTACTCTTTACTTCAAATCCAACCCCCCATGTGTTGATACCAGAAGGTCAGGGAAAAGCATTCCAATTCCCCAAATGCTAAGTGTGCAACTTCCTAACACAACTTTTAAAGTTTTCATGGACCTTCTGACTTTTGCTGTTCCTTTTCAACCATGAGCATCTACACATCTGCCTGTTCAGTAGAAAGTTTTGCTTTCTACTTAATACCCTTTCAGGTATTGAGTAGAAAGTAAAACTAGTCAACACTAAAAAACAAGCCACACAAAACCAGAAGAATGTGGAGGGCAGGACCAGAGAAAAATACCTTTGGAATTTTAAAAAATCTTTTACTTAGATATTGCTTTTGACAACACCAGAAGCAACATTTTCACTTATAAAACATGATTTTTAAACTGACTGTACTACTTAATTTTTCTGTGAATGTTGTATTGTAGGCAAAACTAAGCAAAACTCTGAGGGGACTTCCAAAATTGGCTACAAACCGTATGTTTGTTTGTAACTGAATATAATGCAATTTGGGACCATAATTAAATTGCCAGCTAATCACAGGCCAAAGCCTTTAAGAACAAAACCCTCTTATCAGCACAACTTGAATGTGGAAGCATCTCCTGGCTGGGATGAAGTCTGAGAGTTCTGATTTCTTTCAAAAGCATGGAAAAATCACTGGAATCAGTGAAGTCTTCAGCAAACTCACAAAAACTAATCAATTTTCTAACGTATTCTTTTAAACTATAAGGAATTGCTGTTCTTAATTGCATCAACATGTTCACTAAACTACACTTATTAAACATGGTCTGCTTAATTTTTCATCTAAAAGAGAAGGGCATTTCCTTGGTATTTTTCACTTCCCCAGACTTATCAAAAGTGCCACATTTGCTTTCACTCTGCAGTCACTAGGCAAAAAGTAACTACCTGAACTAGAATATCTTTTAGAAAACACAGAAAACTCAGCAGCAGTTATATGTTGCTCACAGAGTTTTTATCAATAGTTTTAAATTTTGGAAGAGAATAAACACTGTCTTTACCCACAAGAGTCAGACAGAAAAAGACATCTAATGTGAAATAGGAACAGCCAAGTGGAAACATGGGGTGCTGCAAAGTAGAAACAAAAAGCGCAGTTCAATGTTGTTATGCCTGTCCAGATCAGACACTACAACTGTTCAGCTATTTAATAATGTTCATTACCAAAGCACTCTAATGCTCTGCATAACCACTTTCTAGGTCTGTTCTCCTACAACATCACTTACCATCACATTTCTGAGTTGCCTCATTCTGTTTGTGGCCAACAGGACACTTGCACTCGTACGAACCTACTGAATTAATGCAGTTTCCTCCTTGGCAGACTCCAGGGATAGCCTGGCACTCGTCAACGTCTGCAAACACAAAAAAAAAGACCCAGATCTGATTACCTAAGATACATAAGTTATTTTCAGTAACTTCCTATGGTATTTCGTTAAGTTCTACTTCCTCTTCAAGTTGTGCTGGGATTTCTTTTGTTCCCAGCTCTAATTTGGTTACGCATAAACTGCCCCATGTTTCTGTAGGTTTTTATACAAAACTATCCAGAATCTCTCCTGGTTGGCTCCCTTAGTACCTATACCATGAAGTTACCATCCAAGTATTTCAGGAATCTTCTGGATCTGTTTGCTCCAGCTGTCTGGTGCTCCCAGTTAACATCTGGCAAGAATATGGAACTCTTTTTCAGGAGGATGATCAAGGCCCTTATAAGGCATTGAAATTCCCCTTGAGTTGGTGGATTGCCGCACTTCTTCAGTTTTTTTTCCTCCTGGTCCTTGTGCTATACATAAACCTATGGTGTTTGCCTTGCCCATTCACCTGCTTTTCCACTTAAGCGAGTATGATTTCTCATAGTCGAGGAAGAAGGCAAGAATTTTTTCAATATTTTTTTTACCCACTGGACTTAGGTTTAAGTATATTTGCTGAGAAGCTTGCCTTTAGTTCCTGAATCCATGCTGATTTAGCCATTACACTACCATGACCAAAATGCAACAGTTAATTGCAAATGCATTAAGGACTTTATCAAAGGCATAGACTTTCTTCATTTTTTCCCCCCTAAACAACCAATGCTAGCTGCTGCTTGTTTACTTGGAAATCAAACATTTCATCTCTGAAATATTTTAAGGAGTGGGGGGCTGGACTGGGTTCTCTCCAGAGTTTCCTTCCAACCCTAATTATTCTGTGATGCTGTGAACCTTGACACGACTCAGCAATATCTAGAGAGAAGATGGTTCCACTATTTATTAATACACAGCCCACCCAGTAGTTCCCTCCTGAGTGAAATATGTGGTGTTTGTTTTCTGACCCTGGGGCTTCAAGATGCGTTTATCACACACAGAGTATGCCTGTGCCTTTTGTCACTTATTAACACTTACTTAAATTACATTTCCTGTGTCAGCAGATAAGTTGCTAAAAAACCACTGTGTGTCTGACACAGTTTTAGAAGTCTAAGATGTCAAAGAATAGTGAATTAATGGTAGCAGCAGCAGGCAATGAACACCTCCCAGAAACAGAGAAAGTATCACTGGGGCTCTGAGGTGAACTAAATTTTAAGCTCTATTGGTTCCATTAATTTCTTTCAGTTCTTTTAAAAAGGCAAATAGATGTTGAGCTTTGCTGAAGCCTGAAGAGCCAATCCCAGTGATGCAATGCAGTGCTTGTCCAGTGAAGGAAGCACAAAATGTACCACTATGAAAGGTGAAGTCTTTGAATCACATGCACTCTCCTGCTTTTCTCTGATATTGTATGCTAACGGTTCTACATCATATTTAAATTTAAAGACAGCAAGCATATTCAACTTTAATGTTAGCCTAAAAATATATACGTGCTTCTTGTCAGTATCACCTTTTGCTGAAAACCCAAGTTTGTTTTAATATATCACAGTTGTTCTAGAACTGAGAAAAGTCAAAAAGAACAAAAATATTTTATTAAAAGAGCATATTTTATAAATTGCTTCCTAAATGCCATTTTAGGATATAAGAACGTTGGTCTGTTTTGGTTTTTTTTTTTCTGAAAATACAAACTAATCAAAATGAAGCTTTATTTGGGAGGTTGGGGGTGTTCGGATTTTTTGAAAATATCTTTGACAGGCTAAACCACACAGGAGTTTTAGCACTATTAATTATCCTCTTACTTACACTTTTAAACCTCAACCATATTAACACAAGAAACTTTTTACCATAAACAGCAAATTTGATTAATAACTCTTTAGATGCAATTCTATATACAAAAGTTCAATATGTTGCAGATTAAGTAGAATGTTTCCATATGTCCATAGCCTAATACTTGGTAAGTGAAAAAAGATTTTGTGCTTTTGCAAAGTTTTCTCTGCAAAATGCATGAGGGATTTACATAGCTGGCTTTAAACATGCACCTTTGGAAACACTGCCAAATGCACCTTCCCTTTCTAATCTGTGGGCTGTTTCTCAAAAAAACTCTGAAAAACCAAAAAGCTGAGGAAAAATAAATCCACTCAGATGTTAGACACAAATTTTGGAGGGTTCTTTATTTACTATGGTAGTAACAATAATTATCCAAATAAAAACGTTCTCTCTTTAATTCTGCCTGGAATATGTATGGGATTGTAATTGTAATTGATTTGGCTTGTGGAAGCTAAAAGGTGAATTGGTCACGAATACAATGAAAAACTCTTGGTCTTTCCTCTGCATTCTAGAAAGCAGAAATACCACACACAACAGAAATAGTAACAAGCTATTTTTTCACTATTTTAATAATTATTTTCATGACAGCAGGATATGATCCTAGACAGCACTGTCAATATCGTCAGTAACCCAGACACATTAATTCCAAGCACTAGATTACAAAACAAAATCATTGTGAACTTGAAGCTTCATTTGTCTTCTGTCTCTTGTCCAGTTCACATTAGTGCCTTTAATATTTAGACAATGTATTCCTACTGCAGAACTGATTTTTTTTATTTTATCTCCTGTAATTGCTATAGGCACTTAACAATGCCAGCAACAGCAGCAGGAGGAAGAACCTTTCTATTTTCAAAATCTGCTCAGCCATGACCACTTATCTCTCCTTAGAGCATAAAATTAAGTGTCTGAAGGGAAAAGGTGTAGGTGGGAAATGGAACTGCTGAGGAATGCAGGGAGGAACTGAGAAAACATCCAATGCAGGAGTTCTGCCATTATGCTGCTCCTAAGGCCATGCAGCAGTGGCAATAAAGTTCATTCAAGTGGAACACTGAAGTTCCTCCTGCCTGAATTCTTGGAATGAGTGATGTCTAAACAGCTACAATTCCTGTTTAAGACATGACTGAATAGGAACTGCTGGGGGAAACAAAAAACAAAACAAAACAAAACAAAAAACAAACCAAACAAACAAACAAAAACACAACACAACCAAACAATTTGAAGTTTGATTGGTTTTGCTTCTCTTAGATATTTTTTAAAACTGTTCATGGCACTACTACAGTGTTTTATACAAGAACATTACTCAGAAAACATAATTAATCCTCAAAAGGTCTTAAAGACCCATTTAAGATTGCATCATGCAAGTCCTATGAAGAGTAGGAGCAACTTCCTACTTAGAAGCTGCATCTTGTAAAACTCGGACGTCAAATACATACTGAAATTATGACCCATTTTCCAACAGCAAGGTTTGCAAACTCCACTGATATTGAGTTGTCCATACCAACTCCAAAATCTATCTACTGGTGTAAGCATTCACTTCAAAAATGCCAAGAATTTAACATATGGACTAAGTGAACCTGGTCTAATCGATACATGACAAAGGTGATTTTACTGACTACCAAAGGGGTTTGTGTTCCTTTGATTAAAGTCTCTGTAAATCTAATGTCCTCAACAGAAAGAAAAGCACTGAAAAGCAGGATAGATCCCCCCATTTGCTGCTAAAACCCTCAGAGAAAACATTTGGTTTCTTCTGACATTTCTATTGAGGATGGCAGAGCACCAGAGCAGGCTGCCCAGATAGGCCTGGAGGCACTTCAACCCCACATGGACATGCTCCTGTCTCCTGTGTCACCTGCTCTGGGGTGACTCTGCCCTGGCGAGGGGTTGGACTGGATGATGTCCAGAGATCCCTTCCAACCCCAACCATTCTGAGATTCTGTGATCTTATTTCAAAAGACCGCAACACAATTATGGAGTTTGGAAAGGCAAAAAGTGTCATGTCCAGTCCCTTCCTGCATCAAGGTGGCCTGAAACTTCATAACAGAGCAGATATTGTACTACCAGCCTGGTCACACTGCAGGGCTCAGGTCAGGAGGATTTACCAGTACTCAGAGCTTAAAAGGAAATGTCTCGATTGCTGGAAGTAAAAGCAATGATTCTGTGAAGTAAAGAAATTCTGTCTCTCCTTTTCCCCAAAGAAAGGGCAAGCATTTTTCATCAGTGCCTTGCCATCACCTTGCAACATTGCGTGCTAAGCCCAGCTGACATAAACACAGTCCGAGCTTCCTATTCAGCAATTATATGTCAAAAATGTAGCAAAAATTACGGCTGTTTAAACTTCCTTTGTTTATCCATCACACAGAGTAGACTAGCACATTGTTTCTATGCTCCCCAGTGGAATTTAGCAATGTGGTTAAACGGGTAACTTAAAACTGTTTGCCACAGGGAATATACTGTCAGAAAAAGAAAACACAATTACTGTGGGCATGGGTGCTAAAGAGCACCACTGATCTCTCGCAGAATTCAGATGAAGCCCCAGAAGCTATGCCAGGGTCAGTCTGGCAGAGCAGTTTCAAGGACCCGTTGCATGTGGCCAAGTCATACAATGGAGCTTGACTTGGAGATTGCAACATGCATCCCCCTTCTGTAGTGTGCTGTTTCTGCTCATGACACTGTTATGAAAAGAGTGTCTAAAACACATTAATCACTTCAAGATGAATGGCAAAACATAAACTGTTGCACACAGGCAGAGGCTTATCTCTGACACACAAGGAAAAGTGACATCAAATATTTTTTTCCCTTAGTATTGATTAATAATCATTTTTTCCAGGCCACTTGAGTTTTGCTCTCTGCGCACAGCAGCAAAAATCTGGAGGCAGCAAGGCACACCCGGGTTTTGTCATAAGACACAGACCACACACAAGGAGGACAGTGAGGTTGCTTCAAGGGCACTGCAGGGTTTTCCAGGTGCCTGTCCCAGGCAGGGTTTCAGCCAGAGCTCACCTTGGCAGGCGCCGGTGCGGATGTTGGGGATGAAGCCGCGGCGGCAGGGCTGGGGCTGGGCAGGGCACATCTCGCAGGGGTGGCCCCACGCACGCCCCATGGTGGCACAGCACAGGGACTTGGTGCACACGATCCCCGTCAGCTGGCCCTGGCACATCTGCTTGCTCACTTGTGTGAAACACGGGCCTGTCCTGTAATCTGGAGGGGGGGGAAAAAAGCAGAGTTCACTGTATTACACAAGGCTAGTAACTATACTAGCAACTATAGAAGGAATCGGTGTTTAATCCAGTATTGAGAAAATTCCATGAAAATTTAAGCTATATTACTGCTTACAGAAGTTGCATGACACCTTCCACTGAAGGTAATGATTGTCACGAGGTTATCCTACCTTTTAAGTTATTTCTTTCTGAAAGATACAAGTAAATGAAAGGCAGCTGGACACAAAACTGCTCTTGAGCATTGACCATGTATCCAGTAAAATCCACAGCAAGCAAAAGAATTTGACAAACAAACAGCAAATAAATAAAAAAAAAAGAGATCAGATTAAGCAAACAAGGACTGGAAACTGGTTTTCGTGTTCTTAAGCGACTTCACGGTGATTCATGGGAGGGAGCTACAGACCACAGCAGCCACACATTTTTTCCTTCTACATTGATCAAGATCCATTCCAGAAAGTGTCACAGAATCATCATTGCTGCTGGACTGCCCATTGCAAAATGGTGCTACCTACAGAGGACTAATTGGCAAACCACCGCTTGTTTTCAGAGGGAAACCACGAGACAATACAACCAATCCAAGTTGTATGCAGTACACTGAATAAAGCATAGAAACTATATGAAAATATACTTCTGGCAGAAGTCCTGTGAATAGTTAGCTCATGAAGTTTGAACCTGTAAAAAGAGAACCCTTTCTACATTATGAGTCAACACAAACTTTGGGTTCAACGATTAACTGAAATTCTCTAAGAACAAATAAGAACCAGATGGTTGCTCTAAGTCAGATTTCACATACTTATGGAAATTCTTAAATAGTGAGGGGAAAAAGAAGAAGAAAATGCAAAGCTCTCACTCAGACTGAGTCGTATGAAAGAAGGCACAACACTGGGGTTATGGCTGCTCCAGCTGCTATTCCATCCTCTTCTTCTTTTCGTACCAAAGAAGGCTCCAACACCAATATTTGGGTCACACAGTGCCTTCCACGCAGTTTCATTAGGGTGCAGCTGGTCTCACAGTCGAGTCGCAAATGGGACAACCCTTTCTTTCTATAACTTGATACTTTCACCCCAAAGAAATAAGAACTTTGACATCTTTGGAAAGGAAAAAAAATGGTCTTCCCAGTGGTATGTTATGCTAAGCTTCCTGGGCTCTTAAAATGAAAGCTCAAACAGAAATAAATGTTCTGGCTCCCTGTGTGTGGTAAGGGTCACTCAGGTATCAATTTGGGAAAGACTTTTGCACAGCTGTTTATACACACTGATAGTCAATTTCAGCTGGGCTGTTCACTTTATTTAAAGTCAACCAAGTACACAAGTACTCACAACAGAAATGCCTGGCAATAAAAGGAGGTTAAAAGATCTTAAATACTCAGTAATGCCTATGAATTTTAATATTTCTGATTATCAATGCAAAATAGTCTTCAAAGTTATACTTTGAGCTTCCTCTGTGTCCATCAAGCCACAAAAACGGCACTTTTGGTAAAATAAATACATTGCTAAAAGAAAATCCTGTCCTTGCTCCATACGCTCACACGGAGTTCAGTTCTCCGTGGGGGAATGCCCTCTATAGTGAAATCGAATAATGACTTAATACACATCTTCAGATTTTCAAAACTTGCATTCAGCAGGTCTGACAATCGTGACATCCCAGCTCACTTTGCAATTCCTGTTCAGGGAACAAGTAGTTCTGCAGGACAGTGTTATATCTTTATAGCAGCAATTCTCTGAGGTACAATTTTTTATAGGATCGATCTTTGGCTGTCATGAAGCAGTCACAGTAGGAGTAGAAATTCAAAATATGTATTTCTCTGTTTAATGGCTGGTGACCCACAGGACTATTCTGGCCGAAGATATTCCACATTAAGAAGCTTGGAATTCAATCAGAGGAAATTAAACTTGAAACTCAAACTAGAGCTGTGAATTGTATCTGAGTTACACTGCCTTCCCATAAGACACAAAACAATTGTGTGTAAACTGTCAAAACTAGCAATGAAAAGTTCAGTTTAGAGAATGTGTTCAAAAGGAAGATAAGAGAATATAACCAAACACCAATGCATGTTTGTTCACGAGAATATGAATGAGTCAGGCACAAGAAGGACACCAATACCCCTACTGCTTACTATATCCTATTAATTAGAAATATATGCTGGAAACTTATGCATAGGTGCCTACCCATGCCTTAATAAACAAGAAATGCATTAATTTAATGTTCAGATTCAGTAACCAAGCAACATTCATCAGCATTAGCCTATAGCATGGTATCTATTCAGAAACATGCTTTATAGTAATATTAGTATTTTTAAATACTGCTGTAATTTGAAATATTATCCGTAAGAAGTGTACCCATTTTATTTGTTCAGTTTATCCAACATGAAGCCCAAAGGTAAAGGGATTGATTAGTGACTGAAATTCTATACTAAGAGGAAAATATACAATTTTAGAACACAAAGTGAAGACAGGCATGTTCAGGTTAATGGTAAAATTCAATTGTTCAATTGTACACAAAGATCTACACATTAAACTTCTACATGTGGGAAGGAAACACAGTAAAAGTAGATGCTGTTTTGAAGACACTTCATAGCTTCAAATGAAGCTGTGGATTTGTTTTAGGAATTGTTCACACAGCCAGTCAGACTATATTATTATAATGGTTGATCAGACATTAAAAACTCCCGTCTATGAATCCCTATGAGTTTGCTTGTCTTATTCCTAGGTGTTTCTTCATTTGTTCCTTTGCCAGCACTGCTGATGGAATAATTTTGCCAGAAAGAATGTATGTTCAACATAAGTTATAAATCATTTGTTATTCTAGAAAGACTAACTGCATTGGTGAAAGAAAGTGGTCTTCAGCACACATGTGTTATACAGGGTGTTTTTTAACTTCAGGACATTATATTCAGCTTGCACCGTGACCTGAAGAATGACAATCTCTATCAACAATTCAAATTGTTAATATAATTAAATTTAACGAGGAGTACTTTTTTCCTGGCATCAAGAAGAAAATCAAGCCACAGACCTCAACATTTAACTATGCTGCAACATGTCTATTCTGTCATAAAAGCGTGTGTTTTGTGTTCTCAAATGGGACTACTCAACTATCATGGTTCCTGGGATTTTTTTCATTAATTCCATTTTAAAATTCTAATTCTACCTGTAATAAAAAAAAAAAAAAAAAGAAAGAAAAAAAAGGGGCTAGTTGACAGGAGCCTGAGACAAGGAATAGCAATGTTAAGAATTCTAGTCTTGGGTATGGTCCAGTATCCATCTACTTTAGTTTTCTTCCTGTACCTCTGGCCAAACAAATGATTCAGATGAAGGTGTAAAAAAACCTGCTGTAAACAGATATGGAATAGTCTGTCTGCCACATGTCCTCAGTGTCTAACACCTATTAGCTAAAAACCTGAAACGTGACGCTTAACATCTCAAATACCACCTGCTGTCACTCAGAATAAAACATTAAAATATTTTGGTTCACATGCAAGGACCCAAATTCTATCTGAATTTTGTCACAACTCCTACGTACAAAAATCTCACCTCCTCCCAGGTTACATAAAAGAGAAAAAGTGAGTCATGAAGAAAAGTAAAAAGGTAACTACACGTGTTGGAATGTCCATTACAAGTTATCGGGAAGAATATTAAAATTTGAGTTTCCTTTCGTGGGAAAGCACAGACTGAAATTTTAAATGAAGGCTCCCAAATCCAAAATACTGTTCCTGTGTGAAGTGCAACGAGGGTGAAGGGTCAGTCTTCTGCACCCAGCCTGCTGAAGGGGAGAGCACTTTGTCACAAATGCTGTATTTCATGTCTGTTAGCACTAGGAAGATTTAGCAGGAAGGAACTGTGAAGTACCTTCCATCATTGCTATTTAAACAAAACCCCACGGAACCATAACTAAAAATAAGGAAGCAATGCACCTGGAAACAAATATTTTTAGCTAGAAACTACTTGGATTATTGATACTTCTATTATTAAAAATAAAATACTGACAATATTAAGCATGCTGGTCAGTATGAGTCACTTCAGGAATGAGTAAACGAGGGTGTCTGAGATAGGCCTTCACAGCCCCTGTCAATTAAAGAACAAGACCTAATACCTTATTAATGTGTTTCGCTTCCTTACAAAGCAAATTTGCCTTTCATAGGACTTTTTTAGAGAACCTCACTCCTCCAAGGAAGATTTAGGAAATATTAAGGAATAGATGAGAAAATAACTCATTTCAACTTCCATCACCTCGCTTTCAAGTTCAAGTAGAGCAAAGAGTTGTTTATCATTATTATTATTATTACTATTATTAGTATCTCAAGAATCCATTTCATACATCAGCATTATTAAATGAACAATGTAATATACGGGACCTGAATGCTGGAAAGAAGTAAATGCTGTCAGCATTACCAGGAATTTTACTCTTCTACAAGAAAAAGTAGCACAGTGGGTGAAAGTTCAAGAGACTGGACTCTATGTCAGGGTGCCTTCAGAGCAGAGACATTAAGTCTATACTGGCAAAGACCTGAAGATAAATCAGCTTTGCTAAAAGATACTCCAACAGGAAACAAGATGGAGAAACAACTGTCTTTATTGCAACTCTGAGAGGTGGCAAATTTCCCCATAATTTCTGCAAACACTCAGAGGTCTGCAGACATCTGAAATTCTTTTCAGGTGCTTGCTGTTTGTTGATTACTGATGAGATTTTTCAGTGAAACTCTCTGAAATTTCCCCTTTGCAATGTGATAGCTTAACATTTTGATAACTAGAAGTGTAGTTGAGTTCCACCTTCCTGCAAGGGGAAATTCCAAGGTATTCCATGGATTCCTACCATGGGATCATCAGGACTGGAAGAGTAAGGCATGTCCAGTTCTCTCACTGAATTTATGAATCTGCATAAATGACAGAGTTGCCCAGACCTGGTGCTTCCAAAGAAGGGGAGATCAGGGCTTTCCTTGATGAACTTTTCATCTGAATATGAAAGGGTTGGCAATACTCATAACTGTCCTTGGGTTCAGAGCACAGATCTGAAATTCATGCATATGTAAATATTATTCTTCTTGCTCAACTCCAACATCTGCAGATCGTAAGTCATAGTAATGCAAAAAGCAATTTAAACATTTTAAAAGTGTGTATGTTTATTAAATGTTTATCTAAAATTTATTTTCTTTCAATATTTTGATCAACTTTATATGGAAAGTTGGGGGGCTTTTTTGCAGTAATGCTTTGCTGCCAACACTGAGTACATTGCAAGGGAAATTTCAAAGGTGACAAGAAGGTAGATGAAATATACTTGATATAAATAAAAAGAATTTTTTTCAAAGGTGACATCCAAAAAGTTATGGTAAAAAAGACTGCTGGCTGGAAATGAAGAACGAGTCTCTTGGAAAATGAAAGAGTGTTGGCAATGCTATTAATTTCTCTTGGAAAAAATAATCTGTGGGCAGTACTGCTATTTAGACTGAGGAGTTTTTACAAACCTGAACAGCAAAATCAAAGTCTCCTTTCCCTGACTTTTTCTTATTAAGGAACTTCTGTGAAAAGTTCTTAATTAAGTATTTAATACAATTAAGTTTTTCATTAATGTAAACAATGATCACAGTAGTCTTTTAAACATTTAAAATTGTTGATAACTTGAAGTTGAGACACATCCCCAGCAGGTTCTTTAGTCATTACCAGAAGCGATGACTTCTATAAAGTTTATTTTGATATGTAATAGAGAAGAAGAGCAGCTTAGTGGAAAATGGTTTTGAGCATTGAAGTTAAATACATCATGAAGGCTTGAACATTTTTATACAGCTGACAGCTTTCACTTTCAGGTTAAAATTTTATTACTGTTCTAAGTGGTTCCACATGACCTTTTCTGACCAGCTCCTGTGATGCAAAACTTCCCATCAAAAAAACTCCTGTGACTGACTGGGTAACTTAACAATACACACCTGACAGCTGAAAAGGAAGTGGAGGGCAGCTCTAAATGAAAGAAGAAAAAGCCCTAGTTTCAATACAGGAATCTGTGTGGGCTTAGAAGCTTTTAGCAAAATTCCAGATTCCACCAGTATTTCTGTCATGTCCATTCTAAGCACATTCTCATTTTCCTCTAGCTGGAACAGCAGCAGCAGCTCTTTTCCAAAAGCAACAACTCCATGGTTCACACAAAGATTTTTGTATAATTGGTATTATGTCAGTTTTAAGCAGATAAAGTCTTAGGGTAGTAATACCTGCAGATCTTAACACTTTTTTTTTAAAATAAAAAGCAATGTATTCTTACACACCTAAGCACATGGGGGGAAAAATGGCAAAATAGCAGATAACAATATTTCTGAAATAAAATGTAATTTTGTGCAATCGGTCTGAATTTTGAAGAAAATGCTTTTAATACTTTAAGACACAAAACATTTTGAAACGTACACGCACACACAAAAACCCACAGAAATACAGAAACATGGAAATACTTTGCTTTTGTCATTTATGGAGTTTAGTGGCTTTCAGAATTCAAGTATTTCCTTAAAAACTTCATGGAACACAATGTTTCCATGTGTAACTGAAGTATCATACACTGACTGATAAAAAAAATTCAAGCTCAGAATAAAAACCGGGAGAGAAGTATTCCCGAATTTTGGTTCCAGCAAGATGTCCAATTTTGGTTTGGTTGGAGCTCTTTGTAAATGTATGTATTTCCTCATGCTCCCACAGGGCCTGTTACTGTATAAAGATGGCATCTGAGTTGAGACTCTTAATGAAATCCCTCCATGAGCCAACACTCACCACAAAATCTGACACACAATGAAATACTGACCATCAGTCATTGCAGGAAGTTATGGTCTGAATCACCCCTGCAAAGTGTGCATGGAGACAAAAGAGCAAAAGGATCTTTGTTTTCCTTTTTTTTTTTTTTCAAGATTCAACAGTTTATACCAACTATCCTAATATGATGTTTATACATCTTTGCTTTGCTGAGGTGTCTACAATATCCAAAGCCGTGAAGGAACTCCTTCATACTGCCTGCTGCTCCTTCCTCTCATGTTTCTCCTTCAAAAATACCTTACTCATCAAAACTTGGACTCTGGAAAGCTCTTAATTCTTTCACATCCCAGGAATTAAGAAGTCATTTATATGCCTACAAAGAAAATAAGCTACTTTTCTTGACCATAATATGTAAACTTGAATTACACTATCCACAGACTTTTGGTTCCCTGGTCCATGAAGTCAGTGTTATCAGTTCAACCTCAAAGGAACAGAATCCTAAAATCAGTGAAGAGGAAGACTTTAAATTAAAGATTGAAGTCTTCTGATAGGACTCCCTTTTAAGAGTACTGCTGAACAGTGTAAAGGGCACAGTGTAGACTCCCACACTCCACCCTCACCCTCCCACTTGGGAGTTCAGTGTCATTCCTCACGCCAAAAGCCAAGGCTTTCAGAATGCATCCATATTCACAAAATGAAGAGGGAAAATATTTCATAACCAACTCCTGTGTAAATTAGAAAGGCATGCAAAAAGTCTCAGTAGACCAGAAACCCTAATAAAACCACAGACATTGCAGCTGAATGAAATCTCGTTAATTATTAACCTAAGTAGGAAAAACAACTGTTTCACACATTACCCTTCGGGGGAAAAAAAAATATATATATATTTAAACTGCAAGAAACATTTCCTCAGATGCCTGTGTAGACTACTGTGATAATCTAACTTCATAATAAACTAAAAACCCACCCAGCTACTATTTATCAGAGTTCTGTCTGTGTAGAGGCAGAAGCACAGTTTCTGTTCTTCAGTTCTTTTGGGTTCTGTTCATCAAAACAGAAGAGCTTTAGAGATTTACTTCTTGGGCTTATACAATATTATACAATATTTTCAGAGGGACATTATAAAGCTGAGTATCTCTTAACAACGAAAATATAGGAAAGAAGATAATTAAGACAATTTTCTATATCCTCTCAATACAGAAACAATTTAGTCCTGTTTCTCATATAAAGAATTATTAGTCTGAGGTAGAATAAACCAGTTTACTTTTGGCACTCCATTGTTTTGCAAGCCTGGATGCAATGTGCTATTGACTGGCTTTAGTAACCTATCCCTGATAATACCTGGATTAGCCTTTTCCATATATTTTTATTATAGCAACTTTAAGCTTTTAAGATACTGCATTATTAATACTTATGAAGACATATGGTTGGAAATTTAAAGCAGATCCAATTTACAGAATCTTAAGCCTTAATACTGAATCCATTTTAAATTAAGCAATGGTTTAGAATCAAACTTTTTCTTTGGTAAATATCTTCCATGCCATCCTCCACCGTCAGAATTCTTCCCTGTGAGGGTGGTGAGGCCCTGGCACAGGTTGCCCAGAGCAGCTGTGGCTGCCCAGTTCCTGGAAATGTCCAAGGACAGGGCTTGGAGCAGCCTGGGATAGTGGAAGGTATCGCTTGGGACAGGGGGAGCTGGAACATGATAATATTTGAATTTCCTTCCAGCTCAAACCGTTCTATGACTTTATAATTCTGTGATATTCCAGTTCCTTCTCTTTAGCTCTCAGAGATGTCGTTTAGGTAGCAAAACCAAGAGATCTATATTTAAGTGGTTCTCAGTCTGAATTCTGTTCTTAATCAAAACTCCTCAGTAGCTTCTCTGGGATTTCTGCCAGACTTAGCAGTGCAGGAATAAACCCCCAAAAAATCTGCTTTCGTTGGTTTCAGCTGCTGCCCTGGGAACTGCAGAGGCAGAGGACAAACATCCCTGTGCCAGCAGGAGACATAGTGATGACCATATCACTTCACCAGACTTGTGAGGGGCATTCCAGGAGGGGGAAGACTCTACACAAGGAAAGACAATGAAGTCATGGCAGAGAAGGAAGGATATAAATAGTACACATTTAACCCACATGAGAAATAAGAGGGAAATAATCTGAAAACTGCCATATCTTCAGAGTCCACCCATTTTGTAAAATCTGATCTCAAACACAACATTTGTAAGGGAGCTCACAGCAAAACAGACATCATGAAAAGTATCAGGGCATGCAAAGAATACAGGAGGAGCAAACACGAACAAGAAAATTACTTCTAAATATCTGGCATCTATCTAACCTTCAATCACACAGCCACACAGAGTTTTGGGTTCTCCACACTCATCCTCCTGGCTCAACATTGAGACAGTTTTATTAAACTCCTTTCTTATTAATCAAAACAAGTCTTAAGGTGAATGACTATACCCTTTGAGAGAAGAGTAAGCAAAGCCAAAAAAAACTTTCCCATTTCTTATTTTTCAAACTCAGTTGTTCACGAACAACAGTTCAGGTGCTACTGACCAATATATACTTCCCCTCTTCTATTTCTTGTTCCACCACTGCAATATTCAAAGAAATATCCAAAATCCTCCTTTGGCTCTCTCTCAGATCTAATATGGAATCTCAGTGTACACTGAACATATACCCAAGGTAAAACAACAATTTCAGACGTTCATAACTATTACAGAAATAAACTTCCAAGGTTCCTGAGTTTCCCAGAGGATCTCTCAAGCCTGCTCTACCCAATACTTGTACACTTATGAGGAAATTTGTTCTAATTAGTTATAACACATTCTACAGTCACAAAAAGCGAAAAATTTGATACTTTCTTCCTTTTTTCAGTACTTTAGAACTGCGTTCTTTAACTTGTACTTTTTTCCAGTTTTGCCCAGAATGCCTATATAAGCAATATATAACATTAGCACTTGCTGAATTTGACAAAAAGTTTTCCTATTCATGTGAATATTTCAAAGGTTTTTGCATTTTCTTTGTTAAAGACAATCTCCATGGGCAAGTGCCTCAATTTTATTGTGATCTCTAACTTCCTTAGATACCCTGAAAATATCTCAAGATTTTTTCACAGATATCTTAAAAATTAATGAGCTTAATAAAACTAATAATTTTCTTTACTTTTCAGAATCAGTTACTTTTTGTTCTAACTCTAACAAAGCCATCATGGCCTTGTTCCGCTCTTGTATTTTCTCTGTCCACAGATAATTAAAAAAAAGAAGGTGACATTTTAATGCATCTGACAAAGAACAGAATTTTCACTGAGGAGAGGAAAAGATAAGACTAGACAGAATTTTTCAAAGACGTCATCTTCCCTCTCCTCTGCAACATGTTTCTCACTCATGATTTTGCTTCACTGCTCTATGTTATCAGATCATTGTTTCACTCTTGAGTGAACAATCTCTAGATGTGGAACATAACCCGGTCTAAATCCTAACTGACATAAAAAACAGTGTTCTTTATGCTTTTCTAGACTTGTTCCTCCTGTGGGTAATAGGAAAAAAAACTACTTTGCAAGTACAGATTTTTAGATATATGAAGAAAATATATATATTGGCTGTAAGTCTAAAGTGTAACAGTCCTGGTTAGATTTTTTCTTTATTTTCACAGTTTAGGGCACACAGCTGCAGTTTCCCTTTTAAATGACTTAAAGAAATATTCCTTATATCTGAGCTGCAGGACAGCACCACTGTACACTGGTGTAATTTCTCAAGCCCTTGGAAGAGGTATTCAAATCTGTATTTTCATTTCACTTTTGTAGACCTACTTTAAAGGCATAAGATCTCTGCTTTTAATTCTATTACAAAGTGCAACAACCCCAGTTTTGTAACCCTTTAGCACTTGCCTGTCCTATGCCTGAACAAACTGAAAAGTATTGAAGATTTCAAATGCTTCAAAAGCAGCAAAGCTGCTGCATTGAAGGATTTTTACCTTTTTCTTTTGCTGATGCCAAAGAAAGAGCATGTCATTCAAATATTGGGGTTTAATTAAAAACTAAAAGAGGGGAGGGAGTACGAGAAAGACACTGACTGGGATCACAATACTTTCTTCATCACTACTGCAATTAGCATGATCAGCATTACCCATGTCATTTTTAAAACTGCTAAATGTTAAATGTTTTGCAGAACTAGAACAGCAAAATTTTCCAATGCCTGCTAACAAGCAAACACATGCTCTGTAGGCGCCTTGCAGGCTGTTAGTCCTTTAGGCAGATATTTGCCTTTGAAAACCTTGGTTTTGCAGATAATGATGGATGGTAAAAGCAGGGAACGTAGTGCCAGAGCCCTGTAACACCACTAGGTATTGACTTCTGAGAGCATGAGAGCAGCTTTCTGAACCTGCCCTGCTGTAATCCATCAGGGGCTGATGTGGGCCAGTATCTACAGGTCAGAAAAAGGAGCTTGCTGAGCAGGGTCTGCACTTAAATGTGTGTGTTATTAGCACCTGACAACACCTCTAGCCTCCAAAAAAAAAAAAAAAAAAAAAAAAAAAAAAAAAAAAAAAAAAAAAANAAAAAAAAAAAAAAAAAGAATGAAAATATCTAGCAGGTTCTTCTAATACAGATAATCTGATCTACTGTCCTGAATCAGGTACGTTACTGTCAGATAAAGCTTTACCTTTTACTGCTGCAGGTATTAGGAATTGTTATCTCTCACTACCTCCAAGAGAAATTGGAGGCATGAAGCTGCTTTTGTTAAAAACATGACGATTGTGTCATTTTGCTTGTAATCATCTTCCCACTAAGTGTTGAAAAAGCTGACAGAAATGCTTTCTAACAAAAAATTTAAGAGATAAAAGTAGACAAAAATGGTGAAAATTGCAAATTTTCAGAAGATTCACATTCTGTAGTTTCAGATGACTGCTGCCTTATTTTTAGTTAATTTTATTAAACTAAATTTAATTTATTTCAGTTAAATTAGACTTCAGATCGATGATTTCACAGTTGCATTTGCCTCAACAATCATGAACATCCCCTGTGAACTGGTCCATGTAGTTTGAGCATGCTACAGTAAACTAATTACTTTTTTCTTCATTCAACAGGCCTTGCACAACTCCTTTATGAACCTGCAGAAAATATCCCAAGACCACATGTTCCACTTCCCAAAGGTTAAAATCGGACTGAAGATGAATTAAACTGATGTTTAGCAGGTCAGTCTTTCATTTACTGTGCCCTGAAAGAAAAGAGGAAGGACGACCATAAAAAACCTCCATTCTGGCTCAAGATGATAGTAGCCATTAATAACAGGGAAAAAAACCAACCCCACAGCAAAATTTAAAAGTTACCTTCCCAAGACTCCCACAAAAAGGGAAGAGCTTGCTGATCAAAACAAACCACCATTTTTGCCATTAAGCTCCTGAACCAAGTTTGCAATCACTCAGGGAAAACTGAAGTAAACCAAAGTTGAGAACAAGTCCTTTTATCGCCACCTTTTGTGCAACAAAAAGCCACAGCTGGTGGACAGGAAAACTCTGGTACATGCCCTGTCACAGCCCCCACTGCAAGAAGTTCCACAGTTTCTGAGATCACAGGGGTAAAACCAAATAGGCAAGGTCTGAATGCCAAAAGTGTAAATTTTTTTTCCTTCATGGTACTTCCAGCACCAGCAGCTAAGAAAAGATGTGTAAAGTTAAGGGATCTTCTAAATGGCTGTCAGAAGAAGTAGTTTTTAAAGGAATTACATTTTCTGTTGCTTCATTTAGACCTGATCACTGTCACTTAATCAGACACAGGCATCTTCAGCAACACTATAGAATAAATATATACTGTATTTCTTCTCTATAATAAAATTGTATTTGAGAAGCATTGAGTGCTATATAAATCTGTGTCAGTTTGCTATACCAGCTTAATTTTAACCACCTGTATTATTCCCAAACATCTTTATAACCTCTGTGCCTATCAGTTGCTTTAGCCTGTGTCCACTTCAATTTTGTGTTCTTTATTCTTCCCTCTTTTGCCTCTGACTATACACTAACAACATTTCAATTGAGGATGCTTTTTGCTTCCTCCTACTTGTTTCTCTATGTTGTTGATGAGATTCTCCATCCACTTCCCAGCTTGAAGAAAAACCCTTTATCTCATGTTATATTCACAGAATCTTAGCCTCACAGAATGGTTTGGGTTGGAAGGGACCTTAAAGCTCAGCTCATTCCAATCCCCTGTAACACGCAGAGACACCTTCCACTGTCCCAGGGTGCTCCAAGCCCCATTCAACCTGACCTTGGACACTTCCAGGGATCCAGGGGCAGCCACAGCTTCTCTGGGCACCCTGTGCCAGGGCCTGCCCACCCTCCCAGGGAACAATTCTTTCACAATATCTAATATCTAATCCTGCCCTCTGGCAGTTTAAAGCCATCACCCTTGTCCTACCCATACCTGCCCTTGTAAAAAGTTCCTCTCCAGATCTGTTATAGGCCCCCTTTAGGTATTGGAAAGCTGAATTCAAATACTGCATTTCCTTGTTTTTCCTCATCCCACTTGTCAAAGCTTGATAGCTTTATATGAAATCCTCTTCCCTCTTCAAAAGGATGCTCTTACCAAGCTACACATTTCTACTCATTCTACTTCCCATTTTGAGCCATTTAAGTACAGAGCAAACGAGAACTTTCTTTTCTCCCTCTATATGGATTGAAGGCAAACTTATATCAGTGACAAGATTTGTCTTTCCCACTCTGTCCTCCCTTTATCTCATAATAAAGGAGGAAGAAAATATCCTTGCTTTACCACAGCTTCATATCTCTAAAGATTATCAATTAAAAAAAACGCACAGGCCATGAGCAGTAATACAAGTATAATTTACAAAGTTGAGAAACCAAAGGAATTGGTCATGCTAGAAGAAAATTGTCCTTATGTGTACAACTGAGAATGAAGCCTCTTATTCTGTTGCTCTTTCTTTTTTCTGTTCTTTTCACTGGGAAAACTCAACTGAAGAAATTCCAACATCTTTTTTTGGTTGTTGTTGTTTTTTCCTTTAAAAACACCACACAAAAAACTTGGATCTTGCGTGCTTACAAATCAAAGACAAGCAGCTGACCAAAGATCAGATTTGACAGGAAATATAAGAGGTCAGTGTACATATCAGAAAAAGCAGGAGCTCCCAAACAGGTTTTGCTCTCTTTTTAGCCCAGCAGAAAGCCTCAAGTTAAATACTCTAATCATGCCAGTCATTAGTTACTGCTCAGCCTCCTGTCTCCAGCCCGGAAATTAGTCTGCTCAGAGCCCAGATAGCTGAAAACCAACCACATTTTATCATACATCTTGGGCTGGGAGGCCAAGCTGAAGGAAAGCTACATATGTTCTATATTAGGAAGAAAATACCTAATTTAAAGAACTTAATTTACAGAACAATAAAAAGTGTGCATTTAAAACACAATGATGTAAAAAAACAAAACAACATCTCTTATAACTTTGATGTGATCTGCAAAGGAAGTTCACATACCCTTAAATATAAAATTTTACTTAAAGGGTTATGAACTGCTGCTGAATTCAGTTTAAAATTAAACCACTGAGACACGTCTTGCTGTAAAATATTACAGACCACTATGGCAACCAACAGATGAAGGAATCACTGCATTCTGCTATTTATTGGAAAGCATAAACTATTACTTTAAAAACATAAATTAGAAATTACTGTTGAACTAAACATATTTAAGGCATCTTTTACAGTATTTTCATGTACTCCACCTCATGCAAAGCATAAACAAAATTAGCACATAGGTAGTTTTTATGGTCATTATCAAGATATACCGTAGGAGTCATCCTTCTTTAACTGAATTATAGTAAAATTAATTAGCAACCTCTTTATTTGAATATTAGAAGGTCTATGCAACACTAAGATCAGGCAAAATTTCCTTAGCCCTGTCAAAGTTGTAAAAGCATACTATATTAGATTAGGTATATTAGATAGTTATTATACATGCAATTGTATGTGCTAGATATATGCTATATTTTTTGACAGTGAAAGAAGCAAATTTGCCTTACTATATCCAATTTCAAGCAATAAAATGTAAACCTTTAATTGAGATAACTTAATTTTCAAATACCCGCATAATGTAGATGAACTCTTGCAGAACAAGAGCACTCTACACAAAATTGAAAATCTAAGACTTTCAAGGACAGCTGGGAAATATGGATGTCAAAACACTGATGGTTGAATTCCTGTACAGGGCTTGAATTCTGCCGCTAAAAATTTCACAGTGAATGGTAAAAAAGCAAACCTAAACCCTTTCATCATCACAAAAGTTAAGTTTCAACACCCACACATACCAGAATCTTTCAAACTTTGAAGATCAAACTATTTAAAGTATAAATATCATTACTAAAAACTCTGAGCCATCACACAGCTGGAGCCTGTCATGTGCATTAACATGATTCTGCAGCCCTGAATCTAGTCAGAGAACAGAAGGAAATCTGAACAAGGAATGATTTCTTTTATCTGGGACAAAAAGCAAGCTTACCAAGTTGTCTTGCAATAAACAAAAAACATGTCTGAATGTAATCAGTTAAATATAAAAAAATGAATCATTTTGAATATTGCAATTCTCTCATGCCATAGTTCAGCTAGAACCATAATCCATCTTGGACACATATCCCAGACTGAAGAATTTGCAGTGTTAAGATTCATCAGAAGTAAGGCTCAAACTATAAATTAACCTGACATTGTCCAACCCCTTGAAAATCCATTTTAAACAGAGAGACTTGATAGTCTCTGATTTTAGACAGGTGTACATTCTGCACAGACATATCTCTATGGATAGCTATAAAACGGCTGTTAGGACTAACAATTTTTTAACAAAATAATGCTTCATCCTATTTCCCCACTAACCAAGCTATGTAAGATTTGAGTCCTTGTGCTTACTTCGTAAGAAGCAACTACAGAAAATGGGGTAAACAGAAAACTGTAAATCAGGGTGTAAGAATGAAAACAACAACCAGTTAGAGACAAACAAACTGATCCTTTACATTCCTCTCATGCTTGTAATACCTAGTGGGTATATAAAACAGCCTGGAATAGCAAATAGAAACTCCTGCTTTTTCAGTGTTTGGGTTTTTTATTTCCTATATCTCCATGGAAATTATTTTGATTTCACAGTTAACAAATGTTAAAAAAAAAATTTAAAAAAAAATCACGAGAAAAGTGCAAGATATCTTCCCAATTTATACACAGCTTTGAGCATTTCAGAGCTGAATTTGAAACAGGGAATTGCCCAGGGTTCCCTTCAGAAGCCATTTCTAAACACAGGAATGACAATGTGTGTGGGCTGTGTCAGGGTGAGTGCAGCACTCATCACAGAGATGTGTCCTGAACTTCCATTTGGCACTTTGGGTAATGCATCAGAGTACAGTGCCCAGTTTTGGACTCCCAACACATGAAAATGATGGACACACTGGACAAAGTCCATGGGATAGCCACCAAATATGCCAGGGAGATGGAGAATTTGTTCTGCATGGAGAGACCTGAGCTCATCCAGCCTTAAGGTGTTTTTTGAGATTTCAAGAGAACTTTGTTGCTGTTTATAACTACCTGTTCAGCAGATTTGCAAGTTAAGCCATCTCTAAGATGCATTCTGGAACAAGAACGGGTTTAGGAACTGATCCCTGTACTGTGGTAATTGGCTATTTTTTCAGTCCTTCTCTTTCTCCTAATTAACCAGAGCCAATTACTTCCCAACTTCCTCTTATGAAAGAGGCGTTATACGGAAAAAAAATCCTTCAATTGTCTAGACTCACACAATCCTTACACCATTGGCAATTTTGTTGGAATGTTATTTCATGTAGCTGAGAGCAAAAGACAGCTAATCTTTAAACTATTATATGAACAAAATATGCAGCTTAAATCAGCTGAAATTCCTACCAACCAGGCTCTGTACTTGTCAATTTTTAATGTGTCTGCCAAACAAAAAAAAGGAAGACACTTTCTAAAATTACAAATAATAAATGGTTTACTGAAAGTTTACTGGCTCAGCCAGAAAATACACAGCATAAAACATGTACACACAGCATTTTTTGTACACAACTGCTCACCGTTTCCTTCCTTAAATTTCTTTTACCTCTTTGGCACTGAGGGCCAGTGAAGCCATAGACACAAGCACAGCGATTGGGTCCAACACACCGTCCTCCATTCTGACAGCCACTTTCACAGACAGCTGCAATTAACAAAACACACAAAAAAATGTTTAAAAACGTCATAGCAATGACATTTCCAAGATTAACATACATGGCATTTTAAAAATACTCATTTTTCTCTCACTGCTCTAAGCTTTTCTAGGCCTGAAGATGAAGCTGATCTCCCTCCTACCATCTCCACCAGCAATGGCTGTGCACATCAAATTCCATCAGTACCTGCTGATGCTAATTGCAAACAGCTGCTTAGCACAGATTCAGCACAGATGAACAGCAAATGTTTAACTCCAGTGTATTTTAATCAGCTGTGCAGCTCTAGTCACTAATCATAAGAACTTATATCCCTCACTGAAGTTAGCTATCTATCAATACTCAACTATTTTGAAGGCATATTAAGTTGTATTGTTCAGTCACAAGAGCAATAAACCTTTTAAGAAAAGAAAGGAGTCCAGGAGACAGATAATCCTCTCATAGAGTTGATATTGTTAGAGGACGAAGTGATGTTTAGAGGCAAGGGAAAATAATTACCCACTTAACTCATCTTTTAAGTACCTGAAAAAACTGTGTTTCTTAAAAGATCCCAACAAAAAATAAAATTTTTGAGGAGAGGAAGCTGGCGGGGGTGGGGTGAAAGGGTTATAAATCCACAGTATATTTAGATGAAGACGGTATTTCACTGTCATGGGACTTCAGAGGACCCACTCATGCTCTTTAGCATTGGTTTCAAACAAGAACAAAGCTTCCTGCCAACCACTGGAACTTTCTCAGTTCAAAAGGAAGACAGTTCTTCAGAGAGGCTGAAAAACACCCTTAAAAGAGTGCCTTAACTAACTCATTTTATGTATTTTCAGGCTCATTGCTTCAAAATTAGAACATTTCAAATCAAAACATTTCGTCTTACAGTACCGTCACATAATTTTAAGAACTGTTAATTTTTGGTCTAGAAGTCTTTAGGCTGCCTTCCTACATGTGTCTCCTCAGTTTGAATGTGGCATTTGTAACACGTTTGAATATCCAGAGCAAAAGAACCTCAGCAACCTAGAGAAGGTAAACATTTCAAACTAGAAAAAGGTACATATGCCTCCTGTATCATAGTGGGGAGCATAAAACACACTGCTTTGTGGAAATGTAATAAAGCCTTACTACTTACCGAGAACCACCAAAGAAAATTGCCTTTTACTGAGAATGCACACAAAACGAAAGTATTTTGCTGCATGTGTTACATTACTGAATTAACGGACAACATCATTTCAGCAAGACAATTAACTTCATTATATGTAATTAACTTTTTCTTAATAGAAATAAAGACATATTTACATTTTTAAGAACGTCTAGAAGGCAAATATTCAGTCCTGCTTGAAATTTTAACTATCCTATACACTGAAACCAATCTCTAGAGTTTCTTCAGATTTTCTGGATTGTTTCAGAGTCACCACTTGAAACTTCTTTCATCTTTTCATTTATTCACTGGAAATATGCCTTGTCTGAGAGCATTCAGGTGTTGACCCAATTTTTTAACAAAAGCAGGAAGGGACCATCAACCCTTTACAGTAAATTTCACTGCGACTAGTGTCACAGTTTAGGATTACAAAAATTTGCTGAAATTTTAGAGAGTTTTATCCAGTTAAAGCAAGAACAAGGCTGTTTTCCAGCATTTACAAAAATGATTAAGACAAAAAAAAAAAAAAAAAAGATCTTCCACAATATTCAGTCTGTCTGGTTTTTGCATAGCTGCCCTCTGTTTGTCTCTAGTTCTTTCAGACTACTTTATGCAATTAATTTCTCTGCTAATTAGTAGTCAGCTGGCCTCAGAATACACTTTGAGTCTTTCTTCATCCCCTGCAGCCTTTAGGGACTTTTATTGTTTGCTAAATTGCTACAGCTTGTAAACACTGTGCTGTTATAGGTAAAGCTGGGCAAATAATGGACTTTCTATGTTGTCTGCCAATCCAAAAAAAGGTATCCAATAGCTTTAACCGTATTTAATCCTTTTTTTCCTTAGACAAGTAGACAACAGAAAAGACATGCCTCAACCCGGCAGTGAGACTGTTGTTCTGAGGTAGAGAAAACTTTGCTAGAGAGAATGAAAAATCCCTGAACATCTGGAATGAAGAGTGGGATGCATTGTGACGTTGTTCCCCAAGGGTTTTCCAAAATTCCTTGGTGAATCCAATCTGTAGTCTGAATTTTAGAGAATACAAACGCACTTCACACATGAACTATCAGCCAGCTAAACACCAGACCCCAAAACCAGCTTTTCTCTCAGGTGTTTCACTGTATTTCAGCGAACTGGCTGCTTCACCTTCCTCCTCTGACTAAAGGAAGAGGGTCTAGCTGGCAGAACTTTGCTCTGAGAAGGGACAGAGCAGTGACTTACGCTGCTCACAGTGGGCCCCAGAGAAGCCCTTCTGGCACTGGCACCGCTCGTCCACGCACGTCCCACCATTCCTGCAGCTGATGCTGCACTGCTGTGCTGCAGAGAGACACCCAAAATCAGCCAAAAACACCACACTGGGCAGCAAACGGGCACAAAAGGAGGACCTTTTACAGTCTCTGAAATGGGAGCTGAATGATGAGCTTTGTGCCATATATGCTATATATTTTAAATGTGTGCTCATGGAGAGGTTTCCTCAAGTTTTCCATGACTGTTATGTAGCAACTCAGAACTTTTAATTACACTGGAGACTGTGCAATCCTAATTTCTTACCACAATGGACTCGGTGAAAGTGCAAACATCACACACATTCATTTGTGAATTTGCTTCCCTCTTTAAGCACATTTTATTTAAATTTGTCACACAGAATAAACAAGCGGATGTGGTGTACTGAACTTGATCAAGAACTTGAGATATTTTACTTAAGCATAATTTTCATTTCTGTAGGCAGTAATGAGAAGTTATTTTTAAAGAAGCTGGCACTTTTTTTCATTGGAACTTACAGAGAGTTACTTTAAATGAAACCTCTAATGAAAACACAGTAAGTCCTTACCAGGTTTTGATCCACATGTAGGTGATATCTGCCCACTGGCACAAGTGCACATGTTGGGACGGGAACAAAATCCATCACCACAGTTATTTCTACAAATTGCTGAGGAAGAAAGAACACAGAGAGACGGTGACAGGAATTAACAGTAACCTGAGTCTTAAACTGCAGGATAAACAAACCAACAATTGAAAACTCACTCCATTGGAACTGCTATTGCACATGCAAAGGTAATTTTAAGTTAAATAAAGCAAACTGAATTTTGGCATTATCATTATCTCTGACAAATTTGAAGAGAATCAGAATCAAATAAGGCATATTCAAACACTGACCTGACCACTGAAACCAGGTAATCAGCTCTTTCCCAGAAATACCAGGAAATTGCACAAGTATTGTAAAATTATTAAGAATATGTCTTTTAGACCAAAAGACCTGTAGAAAGTGTTACCAAGGATCCAAGACTTGAACAAATATAAGCAATGCCAATTTATGCCATGGGCTTCACTCTTATAATTACCATTTTAAAGGTATTTTAGAATCTTTTTTTTTTTCCTAAGATTATCTACCCTTTACCCAAAGCAGTTTTGTGGGACATCAATGTTCAAATGCTGGACTTTGCAGATTTTGTGTTGTTTCCCTAAATACAGTTTTCTGTACACAGCTAGTCCTACACTTTTATTTAGAAACTAACCATAAAAACCCCAGAAAAGCCTGCCCACCCCATGTGTGTGTCACATGCCTGATGTTGTACCATCCCCCTGATGACCCAAAGTCCTGCCTTCCCTTCTCACTCATCACCCAGCATAGCTCCGTTGTACAAAGGAGAGAAAGAACCACAGAAAAAGAGCTGAAAGGCTAAAGACAGATTCTAAAGCAGATCCAAATTAATGCATCAAATTAATCTGCTCATCTAGCAAATGAATCAAAAGAGAGCCTGAAGCCGTATGAGCCACTATTGCACAATACAGGAGGACTTCAAAAAGACATATTGTGCAACAGACAACTTGTATAGCGAAAAAAAAAAAAACCCACAAAACAAACAAAAAAAACCCCCCAACCCAAGAATCACAATTTCTGTGTAAGTAAGTCTACAGTTTTGTCAGAACCAAATAATCTGGCAGCACATCTCCACTGAAGGACTACTGTGGAACCAATACCTTCAGTAGATCACTTGCCAACACCACTGTTCGGGCAAAACAAAAAGTTGCAACATGAATCATCTGCATTTATCATCAAATTCCACTGCAACTGTGCCCTAAATGTGAAGGTGTGAGAGGTGAAAGAGTTTGTGGAATTTTGCCATTTGGCTTAAATTAGAGACACACCATGGACTGACTTGAAGTACTTTTCCATGAGCAGAAATAAAATAAATAGGACTTGGGTTCAGAGCACTTGACAGGGCTGTTTCCATATATTCGTGTTCAGTCCATCTTTATGCAGCACAGGTCAATCTCCTGACAAAGCCAGGTTTACATTTAGTCCATTTTGTTAGTTTATTATCTGTTAAGGAGTAATTTTTTTATCAATTGAAAGCCCTAGACCTTAAGGCATATCCTAAATATGCTTTCATCAGAACAGTTTATTCCATATAGCAAAAGAGTAAACCCAAGCAGACCTTTGGTTTTTAGAAAAAAGATCACTTTTAATCATGAATATGTCACAGACCACCAACAACCACCATCACATCATCAACTCGAAACACTGTCAGGCCAGAATCATTTCTTTTTGATCTGCCACTGGTTCACAGATTTCTCCTCATGAAATACCACTTTGAAATCACCAGTTGCAATATGCATTAATTATAATCAGCACATCTCCAATAAGAAGTTTGATAGCTTGTCTGGCATCCTGTGCAGGAGGTTTTGTCTAGGTGAAGAACTCCAGCTAAAGGGAATGTCAACCCTACAGACATTAAATGTGAGCATAGAAATCTGTGCCCTTAAACCTTCACCAAAAGCAGAAACAGAGGAGTGTCACTGACAATATTATAGATGGTCTGGCAAAATCATCCACCCTCCAAACATGGTAGAAAGCTGCGATTAGACTCCAGTAAGTAAGCAGGAGCTTAAATATGTCCCTTGTGCACATAAATTAATAATAAATTGAAGATTAATCTGGCTGTGGGCAGTCCTGAGACCAAGGCCTTTAAGAGGCACTGAGGGTCACAGTTTAAGGGTAGCTGGTAAGGATTGCTGAAAACCTCTAACAACATTTGAGCCACACACATGGCTGAATCTGAAAAACCTATCAACAGCATAGAAGGCAGCCTAAATCCTTCTTAAAAAGGAAAGAGTCGATAAATGTGAACAAAACATTTTGAGGAGCTGCTTTTATTCCACTGGGACACCGATAAAAGTATTGTCCTCTGAATGACACCATTATCCTTTGCTGGGCAATTCTGGGTTAACTTTAGGTGAGAATAAGTGATACATGGCACAGTTATCCCCAATATTAGCAAGGCAAGTTTACTGATGTAAAACTAACGGATGTGAACAGGTGGGAGAGGCCTGGAATCATTTAAAAAAGGCCACCAAAGGTCAAAAGTTTGGCAGATCTTGGCTTATCACCCTTTCCTTCACTAGTTTTGTCCTGCATACCTGCAGTTTATCAGATGGAGTTATTACAAGGCCTTCCACCACTAACATAAAGAGCAGCATGTATATTGAACCTGAATTCTGAAATCTAGCATACTTATTAACAAAAGAAACAGTGACAGGCTAGAATGACTGGAAACAGACTAAAATCTTAAGGTCTGAAGGAAGCACGTGTCTACTATCAGCTTTTAGCTGATAGAGAGCACATTAAACTTGATTTTCTATTTCATGGTAAACGTCCCCTAAGACATCATCCCCCTCAGAGTACTGAGCACATTTCCCCCTCACACAATTTTTTCTTTTTTTGCCATGCCATGTATGTCAAAAAGTCACATTTGTCAGCGCAGTACCTACCATGACCAGGCAGTAGCCAGTCTACATGCTTGACAGCTATTGAAAAACAACTAAAAATGACAGACAAGAGAGCAAGCATCCTAGATGTAAGAAAGTTTTCCATTTGACTCTAATTCTAAGTTTCAGAGAACTTCAAGACCTGATTTGCTTATATCAAGACCTTTTGGCTTGGTTTTTTTTCCCTGTTACTAGAGTTGAGTATTTGATTTGACAAAGTTTTTTTTTCCTTTTCCTTCATTGTCATGGGTTTTAAAAACTAGGTGGAGACATGTCTCTTATGAACATACCAAGGTCATTGGGCAGCCTTTCAGTTACAAGGATTATGGACCTGTAAACCCTTCGTGGGTTTTTTTTCTTTTTGTTATTTTTTAAGAGAAGGTGAAAGACAGAACTGAATTGACTTTTCTCATACTGAATGGAACCGTGGCTTGTAGAAGACTATTTACTTTTATTGTTACCCCTTGAGCAGCAGAATCTTGGGAGTCAGACACTTACGAACAATGCACTGATTTCCTCCAGGAAGTGTTTTCCATCCAGGGCAACAGTAGGAACGAAATCTAGAGCCACACACGTTTGGCCTGTGATGCAGACAAAGCAATAAATGTGCATGGGAAAATATGAATCACTCTAAAGAGAATGTAATGTTTTACATAGACATACAGGAAGAATCCAGCTGCATAAAACAAAGAAAAAAAGTGCATAGCAAAGTTGTCTACAAAAAAAATCCTCCCCAAAGGAACAAATCTTCCTCCAAGGCATTTTGGGTTAGTTCAACTGATTAGTAAAAAGAGGAGAGGTAAATGAGGCAAGAGCAGGCCACATTCATCCTTGTTGCAACAACTGAGGATATGGAAAGGATTCTGCATTCATACAAAGTTTGATTCTGCATTCATACAAAGTCTGAAAAGCCTTGCTATGAAAACGAGCTTCATGCTGTTATCAGACACCAGACAGAAGGGATGCCTGCTCATAAAGAGACATAAGCTCAGTCAAAATACCCAGAAGCCCCCAAAACATCAGAAGCAGAAAACCAAACAGACTTTGCACCGTTTCTTTGTAGCAGCCAAAAAAGAAGTGAGTGTCAAAGTATCTCAGTATCGGACCATGCTGGATCAAGGAGCCCAGTGAGGTCTATTGGTTAGCTGTAGCGCAGCCCCACGCAATGTCTGTCTTTAATTAAATCGCACTAATTAGGAGACCAGACCCCACAGCCAAGCACCAAACGCCCAGCTCAGCGAACCGTGAGTCCTCAGCCACACAAAGGGGAGCGGGCACCGGGGACCCAGACCGCCGGGGGCGGCCGCGGGGAAGGGGCTGTGGCGGTTCCGGGGGCACCGAACGGGCAGCTTGGAGAAGGGGTTTAGCCTCGTCCCTACCCGCGGAGCGTGTCCTGCTGTCCTCGCCGGCGGACGCGGCCAGCGGCGCTCCCGGCCCCGTCCTCCCGGTGCGCGGCCAAGGAGCCGCTCGCTCCTCCCGGAGCGCGGAGCGCCGGCGGATGCTGCTGCTGCTCCTGTTGCTGCTGCTGTCTCCCGGCCGCCCCCTGCGCCCACAGCGCCAGGCACAGCACGAAGCAGCAGCGCTGCGCCCAGAGCCGCCGCCGCCCGCGCATCATCCTGCGGCTCTCCCGGCGGGAAGCGGGCGGGCAGCCGAGGAGGGGAGCGCCGGTCCCGCAGCGCCGGCAGCGGGCAGCGCTCGGCTCCTCGGCGGGGACAGGCTCCGGCCGCGGAAACTCCGCCGTCTGTCCTGCCCAGCCTGCCCGGGCTCCGCGCCTCTCGCACCCGTCTGCGGAGAGCGGGATAAAAGAGGAGGAAAAAAAAAGAAAGCCAAGTAGGTCGAGGTTTTCTTCCTCTCCGCCGCCACAGGAAATCCAAGAGAACCGCGCTGAATCTCCCCTGCAAAAAGAAGAGCCAGGCGATAATTAACCGCGCCTAAACAAACGTGCCGGGACAGAGCGAGAGGGGAGCAAAAAGCCTCTGCCCAGCGCCAGGGGCGGATTTAGAGCGGGGAGAGCCGGAGGAGGGGCCGCTGCCTCCGGGCCGGTGCGGGGATGGGGATGGGGAGAGGAAGGGAGGGGGCGCACACGCGGCGGGGGCCGGGAAGAGGGGATNGAGGGGTCTCGCAGAACGCAGAGGGCGGGCGATGCAGGTAGAGCCGGACCCAAAGCTGGTTCCGCGCGTTCCTTCGGCTCCCGCGCACCTCCCCGACCTCTGGGAAGGGGCACGGGCCCGCCAGTGCTGCGAGGCTGAGCAGCAGAAGCCTGGGAAAGCTCACGGGGCTGCCACGGAAGGTGCTGGTCCGAGGATGGGCCGGAGGGGAGGCGGCCGGACCCCCACACCGGCCCCGCCGTCGGGGTCTGCCACAGGAGCGCCGTGCACGGTCCCCAGAGCCCCTTCCAGGCTCCCATCACCTCAGCCTCCAGGATTGGTGCTTCTGCCATCAAAAGCACCAAAGGCAGGGATGTGTGGTGCCGGGTTACTTGGCGCTTTCCTTCAGGAGTAGTTTTTGCAAGTTCACACCTGGAAGTTTTACTTGTTCTCTGCTTGCTGTTTCTCCCTGCACAACCATCTCAACAAAACCCCGGCTTAGGAAATTTCCTGCTTGCTTTTTAAAGGCAAGAGCATGCATTCACCTAGATGTGCCAAATAGTTAGCCACAAGTGAGTAGTAGACAAAAGCAATGAAAACAAAAACGTGTCCCCACTGACAGTCCCTGAGTGCCGGCTGCGGGTCACTGAGAAAACAACGGGACACAATCTGGTTTTGTCATCTGAAAAGATTTATCCCTTTGAACTACAGCTCTAGGGGGTCAACACCTCACCATACAGCCCGTGGCATACTGTGGCAACCATGAAACTTTTTCTTTTTTTTCTCTTTTAAAACAAAACTGGAAGATGTAACAGGTTCCTTTAGCTCCACGTGCATATTATCTGTCGCTTCTAATTCTGGGATGAGAAGCAGGAGCCCGGTTTTGTTATCTCTAAAATAAAACCCAGTAGCCAAGAGGTCACGGAGACACTCTCTTGTTCAACTTACTGCCCTGCTGTGATGGTCCAGTGGCTCTAAGAGAGGCTCCCTTTACAGATCTGTGTTCTGACAGATCAGAAGCCGATTTTTCTCAAATTTGTACACGTAACAAAAGTAATTTTGCATGGGAGAATCTCAGTCTTTAAAGACCTTGAGAAACAAATAAAGAAAAGAATTTAATAAAGAAATTAATTACTTTATGAAGACAGCTGAGTAGAAGAGTTCAGGAGCCTTCTGATTGTAAGTGAGGTTTGGAATTTGTTCAAAGCAGAAGCTATTAAACCTGTCATGAATGAAATGCGACTGAGAGTCGGGGAAAGAGAAGGATGCCATGCCAGTTTGGGTGAATAACTATCTCCAGAAAATGCAAAGAATAAATAGATAGGACACAAGGAATCAAAAGGAAAGAAGTGATTTGAGATAAGCTCAGGGTCTTGGATATCAGGAAGCACAAGGATAAAGTGGCAATTCCCAGAAGTTAAACACAGCACATCTGGAAAAAGACAACACTAGGAAATCTTTAAGGGAAAAAAAAACCTCAAACAATGACACAAAAACCCAACACCTTACCCCCCAAAATTAAGCAGTTACACAGCAAGGGTGGGCTAGAAATTAGGGAGTGGGAAAGTTATGATTTAGAGCCAAGAGAGACATAATTTGAAACTGGAAGTACTGAGCACAGTAACAAAAGCAAAGTCAGCAGCTACCACTGATTTGTAAAGTGATTTGCAAGACTCAAGAGACCTCCTCGCACTCTAATCCAAAGAGGACTATGGAGCCCGTTGCTAGATTTTTGAAAGGAACTAGCACACAAAACTATAAAACATTCACGGGGCAAGATTGGGCAAGATGTCTTACTTTTGATAAGTTTGGTGACTGTAAATATGAATACAAATTAATGCTTACCAAGAGAGCTTTGTTAGAATGGGGATCATAAATACTTTTTATGGGCAAAAGACGTGGATCAGACATGATTTAAAATAATGATTATGTTCTGATCATTCACGTTAGAACTACGTGTGTTAAATTTGGAATAGCTGCCCGTAAAAGCCACTGGTTTATAGGAGGTAAAGGAGGGAAAATCACTGGCAAAGGGCTTGGGTTCTTTAGCTAACAGCAGTTCTCTTTACAAATAGTGAAGGAAATCCATAGGAAAAAAAAGTACAACATGAAAAATTAAATTGGTACTACAATTAAGAGTTTCTTGGATAAGACAGGATCACAGCTCTGCATTAGAAAAAGTAGAACCTAAGACTATAAGTACTTGTGGGATGAAATTAGATTTCTTCAGGAAAGATATTGTATGTTGTATCTCCCAGTTCTTGAAAAGCATTTGGATTTGCTGATCCCATGGGTTCTCTCCCATCCTGTTCCCTGCATGTTATAAAATAGAAAAGCTTCTTTCACAGAGGATGCCATGATATAATGACATCATGTGGCTGATGTAGAAGGATGAGTGATGCCTCTTTTGCTCTAGCTGAACTTCCACTTCCAAGTCTGACCAATTCCAATTAAAAAAAAAAAATTTGTTCCAAGTGTTATATACAGTGGATATTCAGGAAACAGGCAAATGTACACCAGCATAAAGAAAATGTTTTCAGAGGAAAAAGCTCATAATGCAGATTATTTTTTAATCTGTACTTTTCCCCGGTGATTAAATTTTCTTCCCAAACAAGGGTGGGAGATAATTTTAAGTAAAGTCAGTCATATTATTTTGACATTTTGAAACAAAGTGAAAACATGGACAATCACTTTGCTAATGCAGGATCCCATTAAACTAGACCCATTGGGTGTAAATAATTTCTTACAGTGCTGAAAATGATGTCTCTCAACAGCCATGTTGATGTGGCAAGTAAAAACATTCTCAACTGTTCATGACTTGAATCACCAAAAGCAACCAATGGTGGATGTCTAGATCAGTACAGGTATTAAAAGTAGAAATGACAAGACCTTAACAGGATTAAAAATCTCTTTTCAGCTGTTACCTCTTCCCCACTGGACTGAATCCACACCTGTGCATTTTCAGTGAGTGCCCAACCTTCATTTGGCAAATTTCTCTGGTATCTTCACCACAGAACTACTTTAAAAGTATTTTGGGAAAAGACCTTGAAATTTCAATTGGCTAATTCTCTTTGCTGTAAAGCAAAAAGAAAATGGACAAATTGACCACTTAACTGGTACCTCAAGCACAGGAGTTCTGCACAGCTGCAGGTGATCTGTTGCAGATGCCAGTGATTTTACCTCTAAGAAGTACTGAGCTGCGTCCTCTTTTTGCTTGTTTGGTTGATTTTACCTTTGCTTTCTTTACTTTTTACCATTTGTCTAGTATATGTGACCATTTTGATTTCTTATCCTGTCCTCCAATGTAATTGTGCTACCTCCAGGTCGCCGTTAACCTGGAAACGGAATAAATAATGTAAAATGAAATATTTTAGTCTAGAATGTAATTTTTTTCTTCGTTAGAAGAATGTTATTTGAGACTGTTTCAAAAGCATTGCTCCAATGATGTAATCAATATCTACTTTTTTATTCAATCTTTCTGCTGTGTTCTCTGCCTGTGCCTTCCTTGCTTTTGATGAGTGTCTTTTGGTTAGTTTTGATGTTCTTGTTTTCACATGAAAACTTGCACTATTTTTCAGCAATTGAATTATTATTATTCAGCAATATTTCAGGCCAGGAAATTAGATTAGTTGGCCTAACTTCCTTTTCTTCCACCCTTTAAATATAGGCACTGATTTGGTATATGCCCATAATTTGGTAAAAAAACAAAAAAGAAACAAAAAAACCAAAATAAACCAAAACTAGTAAGCAAAAAGAGACAAAACTAATTTATTCCAACTCTAAATTTATTCTCAATAAAAAAGAAATAAGTAAAGAGTTATGATCTCCACCTTGTCTGTGCTCATGTATAAAATTTCAGTGCATATAAAGGATATTCACTTACACATATATATTTGTGTGTGTGTACATATATGTGTGTTTGAGTATATTATTCGACATAAAGTCCTTTGCATATGCAACAAATGGATACATTATTCCTAAGAGTTTCAGTTTTATCAAATTCAAAAATACTTTAGTAGTAGTTTCAAAGTAATGCTTTCACTGCTTTCACAGAAGGGAAAAAAGTATGTGTTGACTGAGCCCTATTGAAAAGGAACAAAATCATTAAGTGGGGCATACAAAATAAAAGAGGAAGATACTTAAGACATAAGACAACAATTTGAAAAAGCAAAAAAAGTGTTGAAAGACGTCACAAGAGAACTGCTCCATGTAATTAAACAAAAGATCTCTCAATGCTGCAATGCTTCACCTAGAAAGGATTACCCAGCTTGGAATGTCTGTTTCTTTGCCTTTGTGACACAAATAAAAATGTAAACAAGGTAAAATATTTTAGCACATCATTCTAGAAGTGGTTTGTGTGTTCTGCCTCTAAGATCTCATATTATTTGGGAATTCTTTTTATCATAGGAGAAGCAGGGTGAACTACTGTGTACTTATTTTTCTTTTTAAATGATTGCAAACAGAGGTGAAATGTTTTTAATTTAGATATCTCAGCAACCAGGAATTAAATCCTACTTTAAGCTCTGAAATCTGTCACCAAAGGAGATTGAGTTGAGTTAAAAAAAAAAAAAATTCAGGATTCTCTCTTCTTTTTTCCTAGGTGCAGAAAAAGTTAACCAAATTTTATGTGCAAAAATTAGTAATAGAAATAAGAAATAAAATCTGTACGTATGTCTTAAATGAAACAGGAGCTGGAAGCTATCCCTACATAGAGCTCAAACACCTCAGTGTCTATTTAAAAATTATTCAAGTTAAACAAGGTAACAACCACAATAGATATTATTGGATATTCTGTTTTGTCTTTGAAAAAAAATCACATAGCTGCTACAGTAATTCCCAGGTTAAGAAGATGTACCTAGTTAGTAATATATTTAATATATCTTATTCTAGAAGCCCCACCCTGGAAAGTCTATAGGTGGAGCAGGTAAAAGGGCTCAGTTACTCAGGTGAAGCTTCATCTGGCATTAGACTTGGACAACATGGTTGTAGTTATTTAAACACATTAATAATCTTATAGCTGGATGATTTAAAGTAGTTGTCCTTTTATAGATTCCTCTAAGCATTGTTTTTTGACTCAGCTTTTCTTGAACAACCTATTTAGAGAGAATTCAACTGTCCTCAGTCTCACTGAGATGGCATGTTCCCTGATAACTCCTGAATTAAGCAATATAATTATCTAAATATAAATAATCCTGAACAACACAAAAAAAATTGTAACAGTTTTCTGTGCTCATCATTTTGTGTACTTCCTCTCTGATCAACCCGTTGATCTTAGAAGTCTTTTCCAACCTTAACAACTCTATGATTCTATGCTTGGTTTTGCATCCTAGAACAAAACTTAATTTTTACCAAATTAAAATAGGTTCATGGAATACAAGTACAGGTAGACTTTGCTTACGTGCTGTAAGACTCGTGCATGTGGAGTTCATGGAATCCCAGAATCCCAGAATGGTTCAGGTGGGAAAGGGACTCCCGAGGAGCACCTGGTCCCAGCTCTCTGCTCAAGTAGAGAAAAAAAATCTATTACATATTTTATATAAAAGTCTAGTACATAATATTTTATAATATCATTATGGGATGTTTAAAACATTTGTGATGGCACTACATACACTAAGAATGATTCAAAGTTTGCATTAATGTGTTTCAGCAGCTCTATGCTGGTATGTGATAATTGTAAAATGTTATATACAGCATGCCCTTCCTATAGACTATAGGAAGGAAAAAGAATAGGCCAGGCACCAGTGCAAATTCCATAAGAAAACTGGCGGAAATGTTTGTCATGTGGCTTTCCAGCAAGAAGGATTTTTTTGAGTATACTGAAGCTCCCAAATCCAGCTGTATTGCCTGCAAGTATAGGTATAAGGTTTGGTGTATGAGCTGCTACACACAACCCCTTAAACATATCTAAAGATATTTAAAGATTCAAAGACTTAAAAACAACATGAAACTGCCTGCTTTTGTTTTCACTTCCTTAAAAACTTGGTTTTAATCTTTTTAAATATTGCACCCTAAGGTACAATCAGTACTGATGCTTTTATTAGGTGAAACAAATCTGGTCTCAAGGTTGCAGACTCTCAGTTTGCAGACACGTGAATCTCAATGTATGAGGGGGTGAAGCCATACTAATTCCATACAGATGTCCTGCTGCATTCCTGTAAAATTTCAGACTGGAAAGGAAATGCTGGTTACACCCCTTTCCCCTTCAGCCTACGGTAGAACATTTCACAGATTGCATATGTGTTTTGCATGCAGAGAAAAACAGTCACAGAGCTCTCTTTGCTAATTCAAGCATCATATTTATTTCGTACACATATATTTATTTATCTATTATATATATTTAATTTTTATTTTTTTTTCACAGTTTAGGAAAACTAGCCTTTGGGATTCAGATTTTTCTTTTCCAACATGCAAACACAAAAATATGAACAGTTTTATTCTCTTAGGTGTCCTTCTTTGCCTAGGGAAAGAGCATATTTGTATTTTTATACCTGTGCAAATATACAGGTATGGTTTCATACATGTAACATGTGAATATTTTTCAGAAGAACTTGGTCCTGTAGAACTAAAAAACCCAAACAAATAAAATGTGACAACACTTACCATAGTCCAGAAGGTTTTTTGTGCAAAATAAAATTTCCATGATAGAGCTTTTCAGAGCAGCAGCTAAAACCAAATCATGTTCCCCACCGACTTCCACTGGCACAGAACCTAGTGGGAAATACATGTGAATGTGAAGAAAACATCTTTCTCTTTTTTTCACCCTAATCCATAGGTTGAAATCTCTTTATCAAGTTCCCTGAGTGTCATTCAAGACCATATTAATTGTAAAACAATTCTGCTACTATTTACAGCTGCTACTCTTCTTTGTATTATTACAGTGACATCTAGGGGTTTTGTTCATGCACTGGAACTGTTCTGCAAGCATGGGATGAACAATGAATGTCTTGATCACGAAATATTATGATCAATATAAAAGAGACAGGAATAGTTTAGCAGAGATTGAACAGAAGAAATGCTGGTAAGCTTGGCAGGTGGATTCATTATGCACATTAGGCATAGCTACTTAAAGTTATAGAGTTAAACGAATAAGGGGGGAAAAAAGATGGTCTATAGACACTTTCCAAAAGAGGAAAAAGGCAGAAATATATCAAGTTTTTACACAGGTTTGTCTATGAGGGTTTGTTCCACAGGGCAGCAAAGGGCAGTCTCTTGATCCCAAAGAGGGGCAGCTGCAAGAGTCTTACAAAGCAGGGTCACATAACCTATATTTGATACACTACGGGATGTAGAATCAGCAAAATAATTTTGTCAGAAGCAAATAAACAAATAATGCATGGCATTTATCCAGTCTTTGTGAGCAACTTTATTCTGGCATTCACATTACTCAGACAGCTCAATGAGAAGGACTGGTAGAGCTATCAATCTGCAGCTGAAAAGAATTTACCATAGGGCTACAATTTATTTCATTATTTATTTAGTTACTTACTTATTTACTTATCTTATTACTTATTTCTTACTATGTTTATTCTTTTAACATGTCTTTTCCTCACTCTCAAAAGCATTTCTTCAAATCTGCGTTATTCTAATTTAGAGGAACAAAAAGGGTCCCCAACATTTTGCTTGTTTTTTTAAGGGAATTGCTTGACTGAACCCGGTCTAACTACAGAAATGATCCAAAAACTTTCATCAAATGCATATGTTTACTGACTCTATTCATGTGTTGGTTTACTTTCATTTATTCTCCTGAAGTTAAAACAGAACTTGAAAACGACAATGCAATACTGTACCTTGAAAATTTTAAAGCACTGTGATAAAAATCAGCCCCACCAAAAATGAAATCTAAAATTAAGTTGCCTACTTGAGACATGCTATAGTAAACATATCAAACTGCGTAACACAGCACTATCTGTTCCTTCTATTATTTCACAAGCAACAAATTCCATCACTAGCAGTTCTGTAAATTCATGTTTCTTTCGATAAAATGTTCTAGGATTGAATAAGTAAACCCAGAATTAATAAGCTAAGCAAGGCCAGAATTGAAACGTGTTATATATACATAAATTAATACTACTGAAAATATTCAGTTTCATTTGTTAAAAAAAGAAAAATTAAAAATCGTTCATTGTCATTTGCTTTCTTTCTACCAAGAAAATGCTGCAATAATTTTTCAAAACATGAAAGCAACAAAAATAATCATGCCTAGGCTGTAATTCTCCAATAAACCACAGTTTGAGTCTCACTTGCTTCATAGGAACTGATCTTGCTACAGAAATCTGAAGAAACAATGTCTTGTTTATGACCATCATAAAGAAAATCAATAAATGAATGAATGAGCATGACAAAACATGTGGGCAGTGATGGTGTTTGGGTAGATAACTTTATCCCCTCTGCGCATAATTTGATGTTGAAGGTGGAAGTTATGTGCAGTAATGCTATAGTAAACTGAAGCAGAGAAATGTGAATGACACTGAAATAAACTTCAGGAAATTCTGTAAAGCTGGATTAAGGCAAGGAAACACTAACTTACGCTTTAAGGAGCTTTAGAGATGAGGATTTTCTTGTATATTGTTAGTGATTATAAGGTTAGAAAGGCGGGTAATACGGGTACTACCTTCACCACAACTGGTACATTTAGAAACTTTATTATTATAAACTTTAAGTGCCAATTTGGCTGCCAAATCCAGCTGTTAGCATAAAAACCTCTGTGAAAGCTATCAGAAAGTGATTTTGTACCCCACAATTGTCACTCACACTCAATTTACACTGGTTTCTTGTGCTGGCTTAGGTGAGATATTCTGTTTACAACATGTTTTGCTTTTATGGACACACGTACAATTAATTTACAGCTCTCAAATATGTGCAGAGGCTTTTCCTACCTAGGCTGACTTTTGGGAAGCCAGGAAAAAGGTGCCAGACATCTGCCAGGCTTGTTGGTTCACAGTTCATTTGACAGGAGATCCTCAATTGATGATTTCCTGAGGACAGACAGTATTTTACTGGTTATAGCAGTCAAAATATTAAAAGATTTCAATTAAAATTTTGGGGGTGACTACTCATGGCATTGAGTCTTATCTTGCTACAGCATTCCTGGAAGGCATCTCTTATCAGTCAACAGAAATTTAAATTTTACAGGTTGTCAGTATTAGTGATGCAAGACTGAGGAGGGGGGTCAGTTTTCAGGACTCGAGTGACCACCTCCCACCAAATATTTATCACTCACGGAATATTGCTATCAATGTTGTAGTCAATATCCACAAGTCTGGGACTGTTAGTGTTATCCTACACGTGCACCCTCTTCTATTTCAGAGAAAAGGTTTATAAAATTTAGTGCACTTAAGATTGAAATGAGACATCTCATCCTCACTTATTTGTGATTGAAGTTTATCTGCGTTTGCTTGAAATAAAAATGGCAACATAACTCGTGCTTGTCTGCTGGCAGAGAAGGTGAACTTTTTCTAGCGTAACAGCTTCTAAGAACCTCTGCTTAGCACTCACTAGTAATGAATTCTAAAAACTAAACTTTTCAATATTTTGCAGACTAAAGCAAAGGTTTCAAAATCTTAGGCTACTTCTACATAATTAAAAAAGCATTATTTTTTCAGGTGTGAAGTCCACTTTATATCCCAGGACAATTCCAATGTTAGAAGAATAGTCTTTTCAGACTAGGGAAATTCAGCCTAGGGAAGAACATTTTTTTTAAAAAATCACTATTCCTACATTTGCAGAAAACAAATTCAGAGCCACTTAAGGTGCCATTGTAAGAAAAAGGACCTCTGGAAACTGAGCAGATTGAGAATTTTTCTTGGAAATGTGTGAAGATCTATCTTCTGGGTTTGTTTTTTTTTATTTCTGAAAGTTCCTTTTCAAGACTAGAACTCCCATTTGTTGTAGCATAAAGGGTTCAACAGAACACATAAAATTTGGGATGAATTACATACTGGTTTTGTGATAGACCTTTCATATCTTTAGTGTTTGAGGATCTCAGGCAATGAGATATACACAGAGTAAGATTTCATAGTCCGTAAATTCAATGAAATAGCCTTGATAATGATTAAATACCATAGTAATAATATATTGTTAATAACAATCCTGAGAATCTGGTGTGTAGCCCACAGTGGAATAACTGACCAAGACAGGCAGCTGGCTGGACCATGGCAGTGGCACGCTGTAATTAGCTAATTCTATGAAAATGAGGAAACAGGTCTAAAATTAGCAGTTATGGGTTTTCCACTACTTTACTGATTCCCTAGAGAGCACCATGAAATCAAAGTAATGGTTGAAAGTTATTGAACCAACAAAATAGCTAGAAACAATCTTCATGAAACCACCACGTTCATCTCCAGGAAATGGTCAGATTTCCTGGACTGAGTTCATGAAGTCACCGAATTCATCTGCAGATTTCATAGGCTGACTTCCAGAAGTGTATGGTATCTCTGTTTCTCTGAGATTACACTGGTTTTGGTAAAATCACCTGCTGTTGGTGCTTCTCACAGGTCCAGCCAGCAGCTGTAATTCAATAAAGATGATGAGAGTTTTTCTTTAAGTCATGCCTTTGCATTCCTGGGTGGATCAGTAGCTGAGCTGGTTTCCAGCAGCTTAGTTATTGGTGATGGATCATCAAGACTGCAACAGCCTCCCTAAGCTGCTCTCAGCATATCTGAGCCACTTGGAATTTCTACTGTGCCATGTAATTGTGCAGCTTCTGATCCCAGCCAATCTAGAAAACGTGCACTGTAATTTGTGTTAGTCCAGGATGTCTTCCCAGGTCATCTGGTACAGCCCCTTCCGTAGGGGGAAGCTCAGATCCAGTCCCAGCCCAAACGCTGGAACTTCCTTAGGCTGAGGCAGTACAACCATTCCTGCCTTTCTTAAGAGCTGGTCATGTAATGGAATGATCTTTAGCCCATACACAGGCCAAAAAAAATAGTGGAAGTCAAAATCCTTTTATAGCGGCATGGAATGGGGATTTGGAATGCTGTCTGCATGCTGTGGGTTGTCAGGTATGGATTTTCATCCTAATTTCCATGTGAATGTCTCTGGATAATTGAGAACCTATATGAGATAATGTCCTGTAACAATGGGTGGAAACAATTTCAGCAGAAACAGAAAATAAAACTTCTGGATGTAAATAAGAAGTAATAGTCCTCCTGTAGCATAGACAAAATATGTGCAGCCTCACTTTTGGCTTCTCAGGAGAATCTTCTTTTTCCTAGAAGAAAGCAATGGGTTATGGCAGCATATTCCCCACAGCTCTCCTGCTGTCCTTCTGCTTCTCTGCTGCAGAAGTCAGCACACGTGTGGCCACTCCTGGGCTGTGCTTGGCAAGCACCAGAGCACAGATGCCAAGCTCTGGAATGCTTTTTCCAGGGCTGACATATGGGACTGTAGCTGTCTGCCTGGCTGGGTTTCCTCATGCTCCTGGCTGGCCCCACATTTGGCTGCCAAAACTACTGAAGGAGTTGCCAACAGGACTGGTGTCAGGATTACTCTGGTTTGCTGTGTTGGCCATCAGAATGCTGTGATCTTTCAATTTTTCTTTCACAAAAGGGGGAAAAAATATTTTTTTGTTTTTCAGAACAAAATTCTAGAAGTGTGGTTTGGGTTTTTATTTTTTAGAGCTCCTTTTCCAAGTGGCTTTTGTGGTGGCAGAAGGGAAAGTGCCACCTTTATCTGAACTGTTAGAACATGTATAGAAAACTGTAAATGTACAAATACTGCCCTTATTTTTTGAGCAGGTCACAGATTTATCAAATTCCTTCCCTGGTTTTCTCATAGATATATGGGAGAGCCCTATTGCTTTCTGCATTTCTTCAGGATTGGGATTCTTGAATATTTTTAAGTTGGCAACAGGTTAAACATCTTTTTTGTGTGTTCAAAAATGGAACGTCAGGACAAGTTCTATTATTCAGTTTGTGACTAAAGCAGGAATACAAAAGAGTACTGAGACAAAACCTCAGTTTGCACCTGGAACAAATGTAGCAATTCAAACATCTTCCTGAATATTTTGTATGCATCAGATAATGGTGTCACTCCATTCTCAATGGGAAGCAGAGTACTTTGCACAGAAGAATAAAAGTTGGGAACCAGTAAATTTCATGGGGGAAAATGGGGCAAAAGGGGAAAAATATTAAGAAGCAAAAATGCTCAAAAAATAAGGACCAAGAATGGAGGAAATAGAAAAAAGGAAGTAGCACAACCTGGATCGGGGAGACAACAAATTTTAAACCTTGTGGTCTTGAGTACAAATCACATCACAGGAACATTTCAAAACTTGGGCCTGCCATTTGTGTCCCAGAGACCTTAAACCACCTCTGGAAAGAAGCAACACTTAACATGTATTAGAGGAAAATGTAAATTTATTTTGAGAGGCAATGACAAGGAAAGAACAGTGAAAAGTACAAACCCCCCACCCTACGATTAATTTAAAGACACCGAAAATCTTCATCCATTTCTTACATTTGTTCTTCGTAGGAAAAAGAAAGGGTCAAGTGGGATAAACATTCCAAAAATATCTTTTTGTTCTTCTACTTTCTTTTTACTGTTTGGAGAGGATAGGAAAAATAACCGAACTTTTTATTGATCAAAAAGGCCTAAAATAAGAATGTGAATTTTAAAAAAATGTGTGTGGCGTGGGTGTCTTCGGAATGGAGTAATGGATTAAAAGAATGCAAGACACTTTAAACGGTTGTGAGGTGTAGTCATTGCCATGCCTGGAGCTGGGGCCATGAAAAGTGTGTGTGTTTTATTGGGTAAACATCAATAAATTTCTTTTTGGTCTGAGAAGTTCTACTGGATGGTTCCAAAAGTTCCTTATCCAAACAAGCCTGGTTTGCAGGGATAGATCTTCCTGGATTTCACGTCTATTTCTTGTTGCAGTTAAAAACAGAACCCAGAGAGGTAAAAGAAGAAGAAATGCAAACAAAGGGCCACTGCAGCCATTCTGCTAAACAGGTATATTTAACCTATCTCTCCAAGAATTATGGAATATTGTGAAGAAGTCTCTGTAGGACAAACATCAATAAAATGCCATCCATCTCCAAGCTGTGAATTCTTCATAAAACTGTCAAAAATCTTCACAGAGACATCAAATATTTTCTCTCCTTGATCTGACGTAGGCTCCACAACAACAACAACAACAGAAGTCCAAAATAAAATGTACGAGACTTTTTTTAAGGGTGCACTTGAACTTGGCACATAATTAATGAGTTCAGAAAAAATAACTTTAAAGATTTACAGATGCAATATTTAAAATAAAAATGTGACCACAAAATTAGTCCTGTACTTTAGTGGTGCAAGATATAGGATACTGCATTTAGTGTGAAATTAATAAGCAGGCATATAATCATATGAATTTCAAATTTTAAATACAGGTACTTATTGTTACAGAACTGGGAGAGGTTTTATTCTACACCTCTAGAACCTTAGATGTGACTTTTCCTTGCTTTATTTATCTACAAGATGGGAACTAATGGCACATTCTGTATCTGCAAAACAATCCCACCTGAATTTTTTAAAAGCATTTACAGTGAAGCCTGACTTTGGTTTCTTCTAGAAGAAAAAGTAAGCATAGATCAAAGACAGAAGCAGGTCCTTCAGCTTCTAAATATCCAGTTTGCTAAGACCTTAATAAAATCCTGCAAATAAAAATTACTTTGCAAACATTAACAATGGAATAAGAAAATAACAATAGTTATTTCAAATCCAAGTTAAAAAAAGCTCTCAAAATTTCCTGTCCTTCTGCTAGTTATGACAAGCAAAGGAAATATGAAAAGAGGAGGAAATAAAAAGAAAAAAAAAAAGGTGACGAATGTTGCAGATGCATTTCAATTCGTTTGTGCAATCTTAGTGAATCCTATGACCATTTTGGAGACAGTCACTTCACTTACATGTTGCACTATGCACATTTGTTGCTGTGCTTTGTGCACTCTGGGCTTTCTCCAGGACTTGTGATTAAATGTAGTAGCTCTCAATACTTCCTTTCTGATAATACACATTTCAGCCTTTTTAAATGAGCCTGTGATCTTCCCAGATGCTGTGGTTTTAGTTTTGCTGAGTCCTTACTAACAAAAATTCATTAATACCTTCGCTTAAATTTACTTTCACTTGAAAATACCTGACCACTGCGTAACAACAGTACAGTGTGGCCCAAGTAATCCGTGAATTTGTGATTGTGGAAGATGTCACTAGACATTACAACTTTACATCCTTGAGCTGTGGATCAGATGGGATACATTCTCCTTACACATCCAGACTAAAGTTTGTCTTTAAGGGAAAAAGCAACCATTTAATTCTTTTCACTGAAGATCAGCTGTCCACTTTTATCACCCAGCATTCATGCAATGTGTTACAGGCCAAGTCAGAAAATTTAAATCAAAGTGCTGTCTTTGGTATGAAGTGGTGGGGTTTAGTTTTAATGATATTCCTTCTTTGTTTTTTATTTGATTTTGAGTGGTTTGGTGCTTTGGGAGGATTTTTTTGTTAGTTCAGACAGAAATTCCTGTACTTGAGAGGGTAGTTTTTGTTGTAATTTTTTTTCAAATGTACAGTCACACAAAGCAAAGCAAGTGTTAAAGAAATTTTGAAGGAGAAAAAGGTATTTCCCACAGCATTTTCTATTTCTAGAATGCTATAAATAAGTCTGCCTGCAACAGTTGGATCTCCTTTTCTTCCTGGAGATTTCACACAGCAGGAAAAAGACAGAAGCCTGTGGAATAATTCAGAATCATTCATATCTACACAATTGCAGATACTTTGGGACTCTTTCTACTTCTGTTGGCAAATGGAATAGTGAATTCTCAGAAAAACAGACATTAACTAGTTCTTCAGGCAGTCAGATTATAAGGGGAAATATAGACAAAGGTAATAAATTCATAATGAAAAGCTGGACAAGGATACCAAACCTCACGTTTGCATTTCATGGCTCCTGAAGCTGGAAGTTTCTCTTCTTTCTTCCCCTTCTGACCAGGAGGAAGATCCAGAGACAGAATCTTTTCAGTTCACGGGTGCAGAATCAGAGCAAGGCAGGAAAGACAAATGCTCTTCAAAACAGTAAAGATGTGCATGAAGAAAAGGGTCTTCATTTGTTCCTGGATGTGTCTGGAAAAGGGGAATGGTTATTTTGTGTGAGCTTGATGAGGAATTGGGCCAAAATCAAAGTGTTTCTCTGAGAGCTTTGGAGGATGCAGCCATGACATGGACTCACCTGACAGTACTGACCACAACATTACCAGGCAGATGAAAACAAAGACAGATAAAATTAATTTTGCCTGTGATCTATAGCAGTTATAAGTTCTCTAAGATTTACAAACCATAATAAAGAATGGAAATTATAAGTGAATACATATTCTAAAAGGTGTGTAAGGCTTATAGATTACAGATAATAATTATGGATCTTTGTGTACAATAAGTGCACCTGAGATGGTTGCCTTCTGCCTTTTGGGTTGCTTTTGTTGGGTTTTTTTTCTTTTTTCAAAACGGCTGAATGCAAATGGCTGGCTGAGATAAATGAGAATTATCTTGCCTTCCAATTTTCCTATCTACCATAGACAGTGAGGGGGGCAAAAGGGAGGGGGAAAAAAAAGACAAATATGCCAGATGTGGTTCTAGCATGTTAATGTGAAGGAAACTGCAACAAATGTTGACATTTTGGCATTGAGAATGTTGCTTTGATGGAGGTTTAAGTGGTGGAATGTCAACATTCTTCACTTTCTCCTAGTAAAATATTTGCTATAAAATGTAAATGAAGATCTAAGAGCTTTTTCTTCACATTAACTTGCCAAAACATCTGGATTTGTGTGTTTACATTGGTTGGCATTACAGGGTTTTCCTTCAAAGAAACCGGCTTTTATTTTCTAATTTCTAATGGAACCTCTCAAACATAAAATGCTTTTCTGAGTAATCCAATATTGTCCGACTATGGGAGTAATCTTAAATATAAAGTAAAAAAGTAGTAGCTGAATCTATAGGAGGCTAATGTGAGAGCAGGTGAAAGATAGAATGATACAGAGCAAAAGCCACCTCCCTGTGAAGCACAAAAAACCACTCAAAACCAGGTAAGACCCATACAGGACTCACTTCACCATCTGACAATTAATTTTAAAGTTAAATAGGATCAATTTTAAAATTTCTCTTCTCTGTTATTGCAGGAAGCAAATCTAGCACTTTTTTCTCTTTTGTTTTCATATTCTGTGTTTTCAAGACAGCATGAAGCAAAAAAAAGGACTGTTGCAACTAAATTTGTGTATTGATAGTTGTATTTCAGTGATTACAAGAGCTTTCAGGTGGAGTCCTACACACCTAATGTGTGTTTACACAGCAGGTAGCATGACTGAAAATTACTACCAGAAAGCAACAATAAGAACGCAGGTAAAAATAATTTGGAAAAGCCAAAATTTTCTCAGAGATTTTCAGCCTCACTTCAAGGTATATCTGCCTCCAGAATTAGCTAAGTGTTAAGCTACCAGTGTATTTGTACTTATTCTTTCTCCATCTCTACATTTATTACAACTGAGCCAAATATTTCTCTTTCATGGCTAGACTTTGTTGGCAAATTAGGCTCAACAGCCTTGTAATGGTGGGAGTAGAAAGTAGTTACTGATTATTTTGTTAAAACATAGACCCTTTAAACTAACATTAGTCAAACCAAAACAATAAACACAAGGCTGCAATTCCTCTTTGAAATAAAGCTTATTAGTAAGAAAAATACATTATGTGAAAAATCTCCTTTTTCTTTTTTTTTTGTTTTAGAAAGTGGTATTATTGGCTTATTCATTTAGTGACTACAAGCACTCATCTGAGTGCAGGGTTGGGGTTTTATTCCATCCTTAAGATACTTCTTACTGCATCGTAATGTGCTTGATGTACATGTGTATACATACTTGTATAAAAACTAGGAATATGCTGCTGAAGTCTGTTAATCTGTCTGTTTATTTTACACGTGTGTATTTATATGAGGAATTCTTTAGTTGTTACAATTCACAGCAGTGAAAAATTAACTTCCCAGTGCGTTTTTATAACAGTTGATCTTCTATTATTGTTACAGGCAGAAAAAGGGCTGTAAAAATGGCTTTGTTTATGAGCATACCAGTTCCTGTGTGTCTTCAAGCCAGTGGGAAGTTATACTAATGGCTCTGTAGTTAAGAATTATATTTTACAGTCTTTGGTCTAGGGACACCAGCACCTATTTTTCCAGTCTCTAAAATGCTGCATCTTGAAAGGATTCCAGCTTAGCATAAACCCATGTTTCAGTTCATTAGGAGCACTCTAATCATCAATAAATAACGCCTCAGACTTTGGGCAACATGATTCAAGACAGTGAGATTCCCTCCATCTGCTAACTGGCCCTGAGGCTGTGAAGTCTAGGAGATTATTTTTCTTGCTGTGGAGTAGTCAACAAGGCATGTGTGAGAGACACTGGCAGTGTAACACACACAGGGATGCTTGTCCCATTTGCAGATCTTGGTTTGAGGCAAAGAAATTGATAAGGAATTCAAATTAATCAAAAAAAGCTCAGGATTAGACAAAGGGGAAAATGACAGCTGAAGTGAGTGCCAAAGGAGGAAAATGTCACTGCCACTCACAGGTGAGTGACAGCTGACTGCTGGCCCTGCTCCTGCTTGGGTGCAGTTCTTAAGGAGTGGAGTCTGAAGACAGTTATTGTTTCTCATATAAATGTCTTTTTCTACCATAGCAGAAAACCAGTCTGGGCACTGTCTGAGTCAAATTAACAGTTCCTTATAATGGAGCATCTGTTGGAGACAGGGGTCACGCATTTCTGCAATTCCTTTATTGTGGGTTTCATACTTTACCATTGGACTCTTCGGAAATGACAGAGATTGTTTTGGGGTTTTTTGAATTGCTTAATTCTTGGGTTTTGCATTTTGATTCATTTCTTTTAGAAACTACCACTCCATAATTGTTGGACCTAACAACCAAAAACTTTAAACAACCCCTTTTTTTGTTGTTTGAACACGTGGCAGCCTGTGCATGCAACAGGAGCTGCAGTGTTTTGAAAGTGATCACAAAGCAGAAGTGACATTTTTTTAATGTACAGATGTAGACATACACCTAGACAAAGATATAGATGCAGCTCTTTTGCTTCAAAATACCATGCCAGAAATTACAGCTGGAGATATTTTAAGAGTTGTTCAGCACTCCACAGTTTTTTTGATTCACTTACTGAAGGATACATAGGGTCAGTAACCTGATCGGGTGAATATCTCTTCTGGAGATCTCAGTGAAGTAATTAATTGTCTCTGTACCTCGTTGTGCCTTTTGTAGCTCTACCTCTATTTCTTTCTTGTCATGATGCTTGAGGTGAAATTCTTTCCTCAGATTTTTCTAAATATCCTTTCTGTGAAGCAGAGATACAAACAGGTTGGAATAGGTGCTGAAAAAAATCAACAGTGGCAAAAATAAAGTGGGTGATGTTAGACTACATGTGAACACACAGACTACAGAATCAAAGGGGGGGAAAAAAGGCAGTGGGGATAATTTCTCTATTGATAAATGAACATCTAATGATAAAATTAAACCTCTCGCCCCAAGCCACTAGGCCAGAAACAAACCAGCCCTCAGATGTTATCAGAGCATGGTCTCTCATCCTATCTGCATGACCACCTCCCTGTCTCCTTGGAGTAGGATTATGTGCTTCAGTGTTTTAATTTCCCATAAAAACATCATCAGGAGCCAGAATACTCAATATGAAATTTCTCTAGATCTTGTTAATCAGTATTTTAATAATAAAGTGGGAAACCCTTGTAGAGATGAATGTTTCCAAATGATTTGGCAAGTGACAGAAAGATTTCCTCAATAATCTTAGTGTAAGATACTTGTTATTATCTCAGCATTTGTGATATCTCTTCCCAAAGCTTGGCCATTTTGTCCCATTCATGAGGCAAATCAGCTGCTCCTCACAACTGAAAGAGTTTCACTATATCCAAGAATGAGCATCTCTTTATAACCCAAGTGCCCGTTTTTGGGTTTATTTAGTTAATCAACAACATTTTCATCTCAGCAAGGGAAACTCCCACCTTTTGGTAACTCCCCCAACATGTTCCCCTATGAAATCTCTATTCCACAAAGCCCTTTACGAACCAGTCTGTCATAACAGCAGATTTGGGGTAAACCTCACCAACCTCACCATTTAAACCTGCTGTGCAAAATAGTTACTCCAAGGCTCTTCTAACTGCTTTATTTTCCTTTTCCAAGGGCTCCTTCCTTCAAAAAAGATGATAAATTATCAGTAATGAGGGACTTAAATGGCAACTTTTCCATTTTACATATGTATATAAAGGGATATAAGGGAGAAACGACAGTAAGGAAAAAAAAAGAAGCACAGCACTAAAGCTTTTCCAAATTTAACTCTTATCTCTCATATCTATACATATTTTACAGCCCTAAAGATGAAAGGCTTGTAAATGAGATGCATTTCTATGCAATTGCATAAAATTATGCCACTTCAGGCAATTTTAACTGGACATAGAAAGTGGTTTTGTAAAATTCCCCCAGAACCCAGTAAAAATCCTCCAGGATATTATCTAATTTGAAGTAATGTGGGTGAAGCTATTATTTTTAGCAAGCTAAAGGGAAAATGTGTTTATTACATGTGAAACTGCTTATATCATGCTCTGGAAGCTAAAGAGAGAATGTTCTGAGAGTCCCACAAAGAAATTTATGAAAATAAATGAAATGCTGCCCTCTTCTGATTAAATTTGATCTTAGAAGTAGCTGCAATTGCAATGAAAGAAGAGGTCTGAGGAAAAGATTAAACTGAGTTAAAAATGGGGCTGACAGGTGGATGAACCCTCTACAGGGAGCCTAGTGGGGAACCTCCATTATTTCTGTGTGGCAAATAATGTCCCACATCAAAGCAGGAGATATTGGGAGCCTGAATAAAAGCAATTTGCACTGTACCTCTTTATTTGGGGTAACATTGTACTGCGGTGTGTCATGCAAGCAGCAGATTAAAGCACACCTGGTGTGATTTTCCTCTAATTTAGGCATGGAATTTCTTGCTTGTACCATTTTGTGCACACAAATCATCCTGTCCCCGGTGTCTCACAGTTGTGCCAGCCCAGCAGGCTGGGATGCAGGAGTGACCAGAGTGTTTGTTTTGCCTTCTTTTGGACTTATCCTGGGAATGTGGGTCTGTGCAGCTCCAGGTGCTGTGTCTGCTGAGCTGCTTGTGCCTGTAGAGGTGACAGACAGAAAAGAGATGAACAGTTACCTTCTTTCTTTGCTCAGAATGAAGTGAAAAGGATCATCACTTAAAGCAATCAACCCAAATGAGTGATATCCTCACAGTTCTGGAGCAGACTGCACAATCCTTGGACATTTCACCTCCCCAGAAACAGCTGCTGAAGCAGTTTTTATTGTCTGCCACATAACAAAGTGGTGCAGGCCTTTCCCCATTCCCTTCAGTCTTTTAGCTGCATCTTGCCCTGCAAACACAGTGAGGGCATCTATGGGAAATACCCATCCGTTTTGCCCCAGTTCTTCAGGGGATTGAGGGCTGCTCAAGTTCAATTTAAAAGCCTTTAGCATTCATTCAGATTGGGCTGATAAGAGCCAAGGGGTGGAATATTGCTTGGGTGTTGTGTACTGTAAGCTGAAACGAGAAACAAGATTACACTGAGATTTGTTTTAAATGTGATTTATGCATTAAAAAGAAGGAAATGTTTTGGGGTTTTTTTTTACCCCTAACTGTCCAGGACTATTGGTTAACTAACGCAGGATATGGTTACCTGGCTCTGAAAACTCTCTCCTCATGACAAGTCATCACTTCTGTGGGAAACCAGATGGGTGTTGGCAAAGAATCTGGTAAATAAAATAACATTTTTAATAATTACTTTTAAGCAAACACATCTGTAATGTTGCAGATATTTTGCTAAAATCCAGGTGAGTTTTCCTCTGGATAGCCACATCAGTATGTCTGTCAAACACCAAAACTCATAGGTCACTTGTTCAAATGCTGTGTGGGGCTTCTGGCTACATTTGAGTATTTATTCTTAAGACTGTAATTGTATTTTGTCCATTTTGTTCTTAGTACCTGAGAGGTACTTTGCAGGCAGATGCTTCTTGTGTAATGCTTTGTGAAGAGTTTCAAATTTAAACAAAAAGATAATTTCAGCTTTTTTAATCACACTTAAAAATAAGGTAGCAAGGTAAAATAGGCTCAAAACTATTGTAACACCACCTTGGTTCCTCTTGTGTTCATGTAGTTTGACACAGAATGTGACTTTTGTAATTGGAGAAGGGGATTATTTGGGGACAGATGTTAGAAATGAAACATTGGGTATTTGTTAACACTGCTTACCTCAACAGTTTGTCCTGTTGGGTTGCCTGTCCAGAGTGTGACTGGGAACACCAGAACACTGAAAGATGCTTCAGATCCCATCAGTATTTCTTCTAGTGGAGTACCATGAGCTCTTTAATTTCCCCATGTTCAGATCTCTGATCTACACTGTGCTAATTTAGCTGCCTTTATAACTGTAACAGAAACAGTGGGAAGTGAGGTAACACACTTACACTGCACTTTTCCAACTACCATTAAGTATCATTCATTTGTTCGATCAGTTCCCTCACCTGCCTTCTAGATATTTATATTGTTGCCAAGGAAGAGGAGCAGCAGTTTGCACTGAAACTGCACCGGCTGGGGAGAACCTCCTTCGACAACCTGAAAAACAAACGTGACTACCACAAGCACAGGCACAAAATGTCCTGGCTGTACTTATCCCAGACAGCAGCAATGAAGGAATTTGCCTACATGAAGGTGGGTGGCCCCGCACACGCTGCCAGCAGTGGTGGGACAGGCTGGAAGATGCCTCTCAGGCTGTCTTTGGATGATTTTGTGTTTGCAGTACCTGTAGGATTTATGCTTTATATTCTCCTTCCCCTAATGAACTCTAAGTATACATTTCAGACATTTTCAATGCTGTATGTTTTATACACTTCCCAAAACGAAGCTTTGCCATGGGAATCACATGGAACAGAAAGCAGGTGACATGAGAGAATTTCAAATTGACAATGTTATTTATGGGGAGATGATCTCCATATAGACATATATCACCAGCTCTGCAGTTTTTCCTTTAAAATTCATAGCATAAGCTTGCAAGCAGCTGTAATTTATTTAAATTATTTTTTAATTTACTGTTTTCAGTTGTTGCTTGGCCATTGAGGGAAATCTTTCAGTCTAGAGCAGTGTTCTGATCTAAAAAGGCACATTTTATTCTGCACTGTGAGAAAAGATTTCATTTCCAAGCATATATTGCTACTCTCAAGAGTTATGTATATTTTTTTTTACCTGCTAAAAAAAACCACAGATATTGTAGAGTGATTGAAAGATTGAAAACTAATTTATTATAGAAAGCTAGTTTTCCTTTCTCCTTTTATGCTATGCAAGAGTAGTATATACATTAAATGTCCTTTTCTTGTTCTTTTAAAATAGAACCATGATGGGCTTTACCAGTGGCTCCTACAGAGAGAGAAAGACATAAAACCATCATGTAGAATTTCTGTATTGGCCCAGGTGGTCCAACTGATAAAGCATCATATGGTCAGAACTTGTAGGAATTTCATAATTGTGGGGGTCAGTTTCCCTGAGTAGAGGCCTGGGGGAGGATTAATTGTGGGCTGAAAAGCAGTAGTAGCTTAATACTTATATAACATATTGCTGTTCTTCATTAGAATCACTCATATTTTTGTAATCTTAGCTTTAGAAAAACCAGGATGCTAAAAAAAATAGGCATAAACCAAAGACTTACTACTGGACATGATATGTTCTACCATATTATGAGCTTTCACATTTTTGTAAAAATATAAGGATTGTGTTTTGCACCAAGAGGTGCTGGTCCTTTATCATCCCTGTAAGAAACACCCTTGAGTTCTATGGTAGGATTTAAAATGCTGTTTATTAGAGCTCAGACTATCAAAAGACAGTAGTACAGACGACCCCACACCTCTCCAGGTGCTTGAGGTCCTGAGGGTGTAGCATTGAACACACACAATCCATGCAGACCTTGCCCAGAGCAGAAAATCTCCCTTTTTCGTTATTTTCTTACAAGGATACAACTCTTTTCACCATTTCTACAGTCAAGGTGAACATCATGAATGTTCATGTTGGTCCTGGAAAAGCACTGCCCGTGTGTCCTGTCTTGGTGCAAAATCATCTCAAAAGGTTCTGATCTGAATTATTTGTTTGTAGGAGCTGGTGAAACAGAAGATAAAAGTGACAACTGACCAAGCAGCAAAAGTCTGCTCTGAGGCAATAGCTGCAAAAAGGGGAGTAGAATATTTACACCAAACAGTGTTGAGAAAATATGCACATATCAAGCTTGGATGCAGCCAATTTCTGGGGATAATTTATTAAAGCTCCTGTGGAACATGAGAAATGTATAGCACTGAAGGAATTATGCTAGTTTGTCTTTTCTATAAAGGACCAGTCTCTTCTATGCAAACCAGATGTTTTTCTGGAGACAATAAACCTCATTCTCTTTCCAGTGATTTTGGCTGGGAGATGTTTTGTGTTTCTAGTCAGAACTGTTGACTGTAATTTACATTGTATCAGTGGTAGTGGTTAAAATCGGGACAGTAACTTCCAACATTATCTCATTGTAAATGAATCGGAGTGTGTTTGTGCAGGGGATTGCTCTCAAGAGGCAAAGAAGGAAAAATTTTAAAACCCATTTCTGCAATGATGCTGAATTTAAAAACACAATCAATCCATATGACGAATATGCATTCTTTGAAGCTGACACCTCTCATTTATATTGTCCTTCACTCCAGTACTTCACATAAGGATTTCAGCTGAGCCTGGCTGCCCTCTTTCTCTGTTCCACCTTTCATTTCATCCCCTGGGCACGTGCTTAAGGCTGAAGATTGTGCTTCTGGGGAATCATCACGGAGCAGATTCCAGGCCTCCTCACCACATTCTATCCAGGAAGCAGCAACTGCTCTTCAAACTCTAATTTCTGTACTGTGTCAGAAGTAACAGTTGTAACTTCTGTTAGAACATAAATGTAACTTCAGAGTTCTCTGTAATTTTAGCCCCAGTCGTCTTCTCGCACTTGGGTACTGAATTTAACCACTTTGTACTTGCAAAGTGCACTGGTACTCTCAGGTATAAAGTACTGAGCCTTTAAAATATGCTATTACAGTCCAGACCCTATAACATTTGTTTTACTTATATCCGCATAAAGATAACGTTCTTGCTTAGATGGTTCTCCAGTTGCTGAAAGGAGGGAATCATATGCTGGGTTGCAGTGGAGAGAATGGAATAAAGTGTTATGGCAACAAATTAATGACAACGAGTAGGGAACCTTATATCCGCATAGCGAAAGAAACCCTAATTCATCCTTCAAACAAAGGCCAAAGTGACCTGGCCTGTCCTCACAGCTCATCTGTTCTAAGTGGGAGACTGAACTAAGTGACCTTCCGAGCCCTGTCCCAACCTGAAATTTTCAAAGGTTCTTCCCACTGCGTTCAGATTCCCAGATTCTAGGCATGCCTAGAACACAATGCAAGAAAATGATCAAAGGAGAGAGAATTCCAAGAGCAATGCAAAACTACACAAATCGTAATAAAAACATTTACTCGTAGAAGTGCAACAGTATCTTCCTCAGAAACCACCAGCAGCCAGTGTTTAGCAGGGATTTCATGCCCTTCTCCATTCCCAGATTACTCAATTGCTCTCGGGAATGGCTCAGAGCCAAGGGATCCGTGCAACAGGAGAGCTTCCTGTTACATTCCATTTGTCTGCCTCTCCACACCCCTTCTAATTTCACTGGCAGCAAAAAACTGCCATGAAAAAACGAGCATAATATCCCTGAAATTAAAACTCTAAATACAATTGTTTCTAGCTGTGTAACTTGCACAAAACCCATTTTTCTTCAACCCCAAAAATGCCTGGATTCGATTCCATTAGGAAAGGGTCATCTCTGAAGACTTGCTGTTTATCTCACGACTACAACTGACAGAAAATCCACTTTCATATTCATCTTCCCCTGCTAATAACAAAGAGTATTTATATCTTTTAGAAAAATTAACATCTTGACTTGCACTGCTCATTGAACATGTAAACTTTCTTCGGTGACACGCTGCTCCAGAATAATCCACGACCATGCACTATTCCCAGAAACACCTCCGATGATCATAATTTATCCAACAAACTAGGATCTTTAACTGGTCAGAGCAAGCAATTCCCCAAGAATAAAACAAGACATAAGGTTTTAATTCAGAAAACAGAGACAACAAAAATCAACTGGGAAACTGTTTATTCAAGCAAGAAGGTAAAAGTAAAACTTATTCTACCAAGCAGATCTTTTGTAGCAAAAGTTAAACAGCCAGTGAGAAAAGCACTAGAATTAAGGAAAGATGTAGCAAATAAGTCTTCTCCAAACTTGTTTCCAATTTGTGTAAGTAACTGCAATTTTAGTTAATAAAAGTCATTCCCCAACACTCAAAGTGCATGTTAGGAATCGTGCATCTCTCTCTCACCTACCTGGCAGGCTTGCACAAAAGCACCACTACCAGCCTACATCAAAGAGAGAACAATTCCAGTATTAACATAGTCTGTGGAACTATCATCGAGGACTTCCGACACTGCTGAAGTGCTGTCCTGTCAGTTACATGTTAACTTCCTTCGGTTTCATCTCCCTCACCACAAGAGCTACAGCATGCACTTAGGCAGGACTGTGATGTGAAAATTTAGGGAAGGAAGACCCCCTTGCTTTCCAGGTTATCCACAGAGGTACTGGGCCCAGAGGTTTCTACATCTTCTCCTTCCTAGCGTGTTTGAGTCCCTGGGAGACCTTCACAGATAACATTTTAGAGGGAACAGTGCAGTACTGTAAGTCTGCATTAGAACTCTCATGACCACAGACGCACAAAAGGTGCAGCCTTGACACTGGGCACATTCCTGACCCCAGTGACATGAACAGTGTGGTTTACTGATCCTTCTGCCAGAATAAGGTTGATAAACTATTGTTGATTAACTGGTAACAGAAAGCATAACCAGTAGTATCCCCTTGGAATAAAGCTACCTGACAGACATCCCTGTGGGGATGCAGTGGTACAGCCTGTCAGTCATCCCTGGAGGAGTCTCCTCTGACCTCCTTCCCCTTTAAAGTTATGTATTTATTGTTTTCTTTGAGAATGTGGAAAAGACAAAGTTCTAGCTGATGTCGTTTCATGATTAGGTGTTTGAGTGACTTTAATTACACATGTGAAGCACGTATATGTTTTCTTTCATTACCGTATGCAAGGACAAAAAGTTCATATGTATTTTAAGCAAATGAAATGAAGTTCAGCTTTTTGTGACTGATTGGACCATTCTTTGGCTTAGCTCCTGTTGGCTGCATTATTTTAAACACAGTGTGGCCACACCACCTCTGTGCCACTCTATCCTTTGTTTCCTGCCTCTCTCAGGATGGCATCCTGAACTCCCTCAGTGTCCCTGCTCCTAATACATGCACTTTGTCTCTGGTCAACTGCTGCCAACATGGACACTTCTCCTTCATTAGCCTTGTCTTTCAGTATTTCTCTACACGGCCTGAAGGAAAATGTTAGCTTATGGCATCTGTACTCTAAAGCTACAGCAAATGTATGTGAAGCCTGCACCAGGACCAGACAGCATTGTTGTGTGGGTACAGCCAAAAATCATCTTCTGTTTGCAGGGGTGAGAGAATACCCTCCAGAAGGTGTGTACATGCAAAGTGTCTTACCTGGAAAGTGCTTTAAGAATGCACACTACTGGACAAAAGCATAATCCAAAAAAAGGAAAATAACTAGTTCTGGTGGAAGCAAAATTGCTGTGGATAAAAGCCCATTGACCAGAAAGCACAGACCAGCCTACAAGGATGCCAGGAGGCACCAACAGTCTGCATCCAATGGCATCAATCGGCAGAACACCAGGAGTCTTTCAAAGCCTGGACCCAATCCTGAGTAATCTGCTCAGGCAGGGAGGTTGGACTAGCTGATGTTCTGTGATCCCTCCCAGCCTCACCCACTCTGATTCTGTGAAAATGAATAACAAGTCCAAATCCCTTCCCACAGTTCCTGTTACATAATTTTCCTGTTGATTTTCATGTTCTGTTGTTAACATTGCTCTCATGCACACAACTGGACATGAAGAGCTGAAAGAGGGAGGAAGACACAGCCAAATGCAACGAGCAACTTTTTTTACCCACCTCCTCAGTGTTTATTTGTATTACTCTGTACAGTCTCACGTGCTTTCTGGACACTAAGACCTTTATTCACTGTGCAAATCAATAAACTCCTTCCTTAGTTTTTTCCCTCATGGAGTTATCCCCAACTATCCTAAAAAGGGATGACTATATTACTCTTGGTATTCAGCAGGAGTCACTGGTTCTAGGTCTTCAACTGAGCAACAAGAGCAAGGGTCTCACAGCTTGTTTCCAACATTACTCCTCCTGCAGCTGCACCACCAAGTATGGGGCTCTCCAAACAACACAGGAAATATTTGGCTTAAGCAGCAAGTTACTTCACAAGGTTTCTCATAATGTTTAAAGAAGACCCTCTGTACCCTGAACCAAAATGGTTCCAGTGGTTCATGTAGTGGAACAGCTGATAAAGCTTCAGGCGCTTCTCAAACCCTGCGGCTTTGGGGATTTTACTGTGATAAGCAGAATAAAAAGAACTGCTGAAGCCACCAAACATCCCAGCTATTGCAAGCTCATACTCTGAATGGCCGTAGAAAGAAGCTGGATCGAAGATAATTGGACCAGAATCATCCTCAGCTACATTTCCTCCCCAGAGATCCCCGTGCAGGAGAGCAGGAACGACTTCCACATCACAGAACAAACTGGGTATCTTCAGCTGCAAGGGGAGAAAAGCAAGACATGTAAATTACACAATCATTCACCTTAAAATGTAGAGGTTTATCTGCATGCTTAAAACTTCTGAACGCCTGTAATTTGAAACTCTATAGGACCTGGTCAACAGAGATGCTGAGTACATCTAGAGAATTCTTATTTTTCATAAAAGGCAGCAGCAGAATAGCCATCCAAATCTTTCTCAGCAAGAAAATAAAAACCTTAAAACTTCAATATTGACCAGGGTTAGTAACAACAACCACCACCATTCCATCATTAGAGAGCTCAAGGATGTCTCATCAAATTTCCACAAAATAGTACCCAAAGAGCCACTACTGCAGTCACTTATCAACGCAAACAGTGAATGAACAGAAAACATGCAGGACAGAACTGCTTACGTGCATTTCTCATCAATAACATGTTACAGGGAATCAGAAATATGAACTCCATCCAGTATTTCCTAAACAGTAAGGCAAAGTGCTAGCTGGCATTTTGGAATTCACTCTGGAACATTAGCACAGAGCGATGTGGCAAATGCCATTATACCTTAGAATAAGGGAAATTTAATCCCTAAAAACTGGAGCTTCTTACCAACAGAACCTAGAGCAAACCAACAAACAGGAACTTTGTTTTAGGAAAACAAAAATTTAAGTATACCCAGCTTAATAATGAGACCTGAGAGAATTGCTCCTACCTGCAGCTGTGCCCAAAGTTCTCTTGCTTCCCTGTCTCCTGATTTCTTTTCAACCATGTCCATCTGGGGCTGGATCCTTTGTCTGGCAAAGAAGGTCACCCAGTCAGTCTGCCAGTCATTCACCTGAAGGGACAGGACTGCAGATGTCAGCTCTACACCACACAAAAGGCACATTTTCTTCTTTTTCAAATAAGCCTTTTGAGGATTACACAACCTTCATGCTGATACCATCCAGGACAGTAAATGCCATCATTTAATCAAATGTTATTTTAAAACATTAAATTAGGAGAATAAATAATTTTCTCTCAGTGATTAAAATCCAAGAAATTGAAGAGTTATGAGTGTCCAATGTAGCTGTAAGTGCTGTCCAAAGCACTGCCTTCCTTAGCAGGCGGAACCATGTTCTCTTACTTTCATGGCTCCACAAAAATTCCTTTATTTCCATTATGATAATTTTGACCCCTTGGGTCACTGAAGGGAAAACAAGATAAATTTAAAATTCTATCAGTCTGATAAAGTACAACCTACCTGTGGAAGGTAACCACAGCAGGTAACTGTATGAAAGCCAAACTGATCCACAAACTGCACTTCCGTTTGCCCTTGACTTTTACCTTTCAAACCAAAGACAAAAATTCAACAACAGTGACAAAATATTAAGCATTCATGACACAAATGAACCTTAAAAACTACACAAGAGTACAATGCTGCTTCCACTGAGAATTTAAAAAAATGCACTTCAATGTTCTTTTTATGGTTACAATGGCTGCTGCAGTTGTTGCTTAAATTCAAAGTTTGATGTAAAGCAGCTATATTCTACTATGCATAATTGCATTTTGAGGTTCTGTATCTCCTCTGATACCAAGTCCTTGTAGAAACTGTGGTTTGGGATCCCAAGGGTCCAAAGCTGAGTGTGTGTTTTGCTAACACGGACCCAAACAGAGCAAACAAAAGGAATCCCTGCCTGGGTCTGTTTCATCCAAACCTCTTCTCATGCTATCTTCAGTGGAAGATCAACGTGTCCTGAAGTAGAAAGAGCCATTTCAACTATTCTGTAAATTATTATTAACTGGGTTAAAACTGCAAACAGCTGTGTACTGTACCAACTGTGCTCCCTTCTTTCTTCAGCTTCTCTCCAAGCTGCTGGTTATGGAGGTGAAGATCAGCCAGCTGAGTTCCAAGCAGTGCTGAATGTCTAAGAAACAGAAATAATCTTAGTAACACTGACACATGAACAGAACCAGGTCTTGATATTCCAGAAGAGATTTATCAAGTAAGTAAAGTAAATTCTATATCTCTAACAACAGAATTTTTCAGGGTATTCCAGTTATAAACACCTTGTCTGCCTATCATGACTGGATATTTACACAGATAAAATGTACTTACTTGGCTGTTTCTGACACCACCACTAAGTGAAAGTATCAACCATGAATTTACTAACTATGAGAAACTATCAATTCTAACTGTGTGATATCACTTCTGCAAGCACTTTCAGTAAGATATGTGTAAGAAAGCATGCAACACATGCTATGCCTTTTGCTTTTTAACTCTGGCAAACTGTCTTTGGGAAACAGAACCAAACAAGGCTGATCCTCTTCTTTCTACTGCTGTTTCTCGCTGCTTTTCTCTAAAATGCCTAGATGATGTGAGAATCACATGGGTCTAGTTTATTGCCTATTTTTAATAAAACTTTGTTCTCTACACAGTTCAGAAGAGTCTTGTAGCAACTACAAACAAATCTTACCACCAGGCTGCCTCCCACGTTAACAACATTTCATTCCTTTTCCTGCCTTTCACCTTTCTCAACTTTTCCTATTCTCAAGGCATTGTCATTTAAGGCAAAGTTATTTCTTCACTTTGTTCTGTTAACACATATTGTAGCTATCCCCTGAAATCTACATGCCAAAGGTACTATTTTTGAGCCCAAAACAGCAATATCTCTGCCCTTTCTCCTGGGGCCCACTGAGGGCTCTTCACGGATTAGAAAATCTGCCAACAAGCAGGGTGAGTGATAAGATTTTAAACTGGCTGCAGAAGTTTTGAGAGAGAGACAAGAAATTGGTCATGATCATCTCCCTAATGGAATCAGACAGATGAATTCGTCACATTAAGTGCTCATCACAGAGAAGGGTCAAAAGTTTGAAACTATCAAAATGGAGGTAAGAGTTGTAAAAATACTTTTTATAAGATTAATTGATTTTTTTCAAGATTAATTGATTTGGGGAAGTGCCTCTCATGCATACTCATGACAAGCAATAAAGCACCGGTTCTTATATCAAGGGCTAGTACACAAAACAGGTGCTCAGGCTGGTCACTTTCCTTTCTGTGAAAAGAAACCTTACTGTAAAAATCACTAATTACCTAAGCAAACAAACCCAAAACTAACCAAAACCCAGACTCACTGTGTAATGTATTATTAATTTGCTAGGTGGGGCATTATGAAGTATTTTATACAATTCTTTGCTGTCTCTTCATACATCTCTTGACTTGCTTTAGAAAAAATTAAACAAGTTTCCCCTATGAAAACAAGTGATTTAATTGTCATAACAGCCACAATTTCTGGTTGCAGGAGGCAAAGATAACACTGTTTTACCTGTTTAAGCCCCTCATTTCCAAGTGTTCCATCACAAACGCAGTACTGCCCCCAGGCAGGTCTATAACTTTGATGGGTTTAGGCACTTTTATTGTCTGTGTTTTCAGGATGGCTTCCAGACTTGCCATTTCTCCCTCAAACATTCTTCTGGCCTGGCAGATATTAGAGGAGATCGTTAGTGTCTACGAGCATCAGTCACAGGTAAAAAATCAACTGATTTTGTAAAAGTTAAATAGAAAGGTTGGAGGAAATGTTTATTCACACACAAGATACAGACAGAATCCCACCTTCAGACTTGACAATCCTTTTACAATTACAGTAATTTCACTTCATAAAGCAACTGAGTGAAAATTACTTGGCTTCTAGAATACTCTATAACTTAGAAAAGTCTGTTTGCAGCTGAAGGAGTGGAAACTGCTTATACACAAAGTATGAGCAATAATCTATTAATACAGCAAATGTCCAGGAAGCTATGGACAATATACATCACCACTTGGAAGAATGGTGCTGATATTCACAGTCATCATGGCTTTCCAAAGACTCTTCAGTAATGCAGCCAAGCTTCAAAAATAGTTCCACATGTGCTCACAGAACCACAGAAACATGGAATCGTTAAGGCTGGAAAAGCCCTCTAAGATCCCTTAGTCCAACCACAAACCCAGCACTGCCCCGGACAGCCTGTGCCACTGCCTGACCATCCTTTGGGTGAAGGAATTTTTCCCAATATCCAATCTGAACCTCAGCTGGCACAGCCTGAGGCTGTTCCCAGGAGCACAGCCCGACCCCCCTGGCTCTCCCCTCCTGTCAGGGAGTTGTGCAGAGCCAGAAGATCCCCCTGAGCCGCCTTTTCTCCAGGCTGAGCCCCTTTCCCAGCTCCCTCAGCTGTGCCCCATCAGACTTGCATCCTAGTGCTATCACCACAATGGTTTTCCATGGTGTTTTCTTTTACCTCATGGGGAACGGCATGGGTGGGAATCAAATGCAGCAGCCAAATGCTCCTTATCACACTCACACAACCCAAGCCACTACCCAACTGCATTTGCCTGGAAGACGTTCTGAATTTAGGACCTGTTTCTGTACCTGTTACCCACACCAAGGAAAATCTACTCTCCCGAGTTCCTCCTCTGAGATCAGTGACATTCATCATGCTTCTCCAGAAGAGTCAGACAGGAGTTGTAGAAAAAGAGAGCACATGGGAAATCTAATGTATCTGGCAAGAAACAAAAGCAGGGAAACAGGACGAATAAAATAGGAAGAGAATGCCCTTTAGGAATGATCCATGCAACACAAAGGATAGTTTGCAGTAGACATCAACTAAACATTCCAAAGCCTAGAGGCAATCATAGAATAGTTTGTGCTGGAAGGGACCTTAAAAGATCATCTCAGTGCTCCATAAACACCACCTTGCCCCACCCCCTTCCACGGGCAGAGACACCTTCCACTATCCCAGGCTGCTCCAAGCCCCGTCCAGCCCGGCCCTGGACACTTCCAGGGATCCAGGGACAGTCACAGCTTCTCTGGGCACCCTGTGCCAGGGCCTCCCCACACTCAGAGTCAGTAATTTCTTCCTAATATCTAATCTACATCTACTCTCTGTCAGTTTGAAGCCATTCCCCCTTCCCCTGTCACTCCAGGCCCTAGTAAAGAGTGTCTCCCCATATTTTCTGTAGGCTCCCTTCAGGCACTGGAAGGTGCAATTATGTCCCTACAGAGCCTTCTCTTCTCTGGGCTGAGCAATGCCAGCTTTCCCAGCTTTTCCTCATGGTGCTCTATCCCTCTGACCATCCCTGTGGCTGTCCTTTTGACCTAAGAGTGAAGACCTGCTGATTTCCTGAGCCACAAGTTAACTGCGTCCAGAGGAAATCAGGAAATACTGTGTCTCTGTCTGAAGCATCACCCTTGGCTAAAGCCAGCTGCTCAAACAGAGTGGGAATTGCTGATGCACAGCTGCTGCTGCTCACACAGCAAAGCATTTACAGCACTTCAACAAAGTTTGCTTTAATCAGCGCTCAGGATCCACAGACAGGCAAAAGCGTACAAAATGAAATTGCTGAATAGAAAATCTATCCAGATCTTTCTTTCCTCCTCCC
>VZTJ01006674.1:8626-19251 GCA_013397795.1 Orthonyx spaldingii
CAGGATTTTGGGGGTTGGAAAGGCCCCAGAATTCCAGGATTTTTTGAGATGGAAAGGTCCCAGAATCCCAGGATTTTGGGGGTTGGAAAGGCCCCAGAATCCCAGGATTTTTTGCATTCCACTTTCCCAGTGGGAATTCCTTCCCCAAATCCTTCCCCTCCATCCCATCCCTGTGGAAAATTCCCTCTCCCAGGAACCCAGGAACCCCTGAGGGAAAAGGGGCCCGAGAAGGGTCGGGAATCCCAGGAAATCCCGGATTTTTTGGGGATTTTGGGGCGCTCAGAGGCACCTGGCTCTTCTTGCTCAGCAGGGCCCATCCGTTGGTGTCGAACTCCTTCCTCTTCTTATCCAAACTCTCCTGCTTCAGGTACTGCCTGTGGGGAGAGGGAGCAGGGGCAGCAGGGATCCACGGGAAAACGGGAATTTCCAGGGTTTGTCTCTCTGTTTGGCCACTCCCAAAGGGATTCAGGGAGGGAGGTTCAGAATTCAGCCCCAAAAAATTCCAGAATTGGGTCAGGAGGGTCCAAATCTCATGGGGAAAAAAATAGGGGAGAAAATTCTTAGGATTTGTTGGGAGGGAATTCCAGGGAAAAGCAGGAATTTTGCAGGTCCTGGAAGGGGAGAATGAGCCTGGAAATGGGAGCAAAAATGGCCCTAAAAGAGCCCAAAAATGACCCTAAAAGGGCCCAAGATGCTCCAAATGTCCCTAAAAGTGACCAAAATGCTCTAAATGACCCTAAAAAAGCCCCCCAAAATGATCCTAAAGGGAATAAACCCAGGGATTCTCCCACCAGGATGGGGCTGGATCCCCAGAGGAGCCTGGGGAACCCTGGAATTTTGGGGCTATTCCTTGGAAAAAGAGGGCAAAAAATCCCAAAAACTGCGGGGGTGTCCCCAAAAGCAGCACCTGGAGGGGGTGGATGGGTCAGGGATCAAAACCAGCCCAGGAAACTCCTGGAGAACCTCTGGAAAAGGGACTGGAAAACCTTGGTCCTTGTCCCAGGGGTGTTTTCCTCAGAAAATGATCCCAAAATGACTCCAAAACCAGAAAAAAGAGTCTGAAACCTCTTTTTTCCTCATGGAAGTGGTCCCAGGAATTCCTGGGAAGAGCTGCAGATCCCAGCCCCGGGATCCGTGGTGGGCGAGATAAAATCCTCCTTTTCAACCCCCAAAAAACCCAAAAAACTCGAAAAAAGGGGTTTTCCCCATGGAAAAGCTCCCAGGGAAGGGACGTCACTCACAGCAGGATCCTGCAGGCCTCGCTGTTGATCCCCCCCATGGAATCGTAGTAGGTGATGGTTTTCTTCCTGAAATCCACGACCTGCACCGAGAAAAATTCCTTAAAAACACAAAAAATCAGGAATTCTCCCTGCCAGCAAAAAAAAAAAAATTCCGATTATTTCACACCAGAGAAGGATTTTCCCCAAAAAATCCCCACTTCCTGCTGTGTTTTTAACCTGCTGAATGTCTGAATCAGCCTCCAACATTATTTTTGTATTATTGTACTATTCTTATAAAAGAGCTCAAAAATGACCCAAAAGGGGTCCAAAAATGATGGCAAAAATGACCCTAAAAGAGCCCAAAAATGACTCCAAAAATGACCCCAAAAATGGCCAAAAATTACCAAAAATATCTAATCACACGTGCTATGCTTTTTTTTTTTTTTTTTTCCTCTCAGGTTTACAGAGGTTTTGCTCCCCCTCTCCAGCCCCCAGATCTGGGTGGTTTTTGCGGCCTTCCTGCCCCGTTTCCGCTGGGAATCCACTGTTTTCCATGGAATTAATTAATAAATTAAGCAGGAATTAAAAATTTGAGGAGTTTTTTGCTACGGGAGCTGAAAAATCCCTGCAGGATGCCAGGAGCCAGGGATGGGACAAAGGAGGGGGAAAAAGTGAAGTATCTGTGGCCTAAATCTCTTTGCAAAGGATCCTGTGGCAGCTGCAGCTGGTGGGAACAGGGAAACCAGATCTCCCCGAGGGAATAAATTCCCTAAAACGACCTCAGGGCTGGTCCGAAGGACGAGAAACGCCTCAAAAAGCTGCTGCTACCTTTGTGTTCCCCCTCAGGTCTGGATTCGGGCCACAAACAGAGATTTTTCCCCCAAAAACAACGGAATTCGGGCCTTAGACCCCAAGGCGAGGATTTCCAGGGATCCCCCCCTGCACTCACGGCCAGGCACCAGTGCACCCCGAGGTGGATGGGCACCAGCAGCAGGTCCACGGAGAAGATATCCACTTTCTTCGTCCACCTCTTCACGGCCTGGTAGCCTGCTGTTTTCAGCTTGGTGAAGAAGAAGGTGTTGAAGGCGTGGACGGCGGGCAAGTCCTTCTCCTTGCTCCTCTCCATCAGCAGGTTCATGTAGAAGTTGATGATCTGCAAGAAAAGGGGAAAACAGCCAGCATTTTAAATATTTTTAATATGTTTTTGTTTATTGTATTTTTTTACGGGGTTGGGATTTGTGCCCCTGTATGAAATTAGGGAACAAACCCCCAAGAAAGGGGAATTTGCATTAAAACTTTCAAAAAAAACTCAGGGGGGTTTGCCACAGCTCTAAGGTATTATCACCTTCCAAAAAAATTCCAATTTTTAGGAATTTGCCTTTATTTAAGTCTGTATTTGAGACTTATTTGTTGTTTTGCCCTGTTCACATCAATCCCATCCTCCTAATATTATTTATTCTCCACAAACACGAAATTATTTTTATTTTTCAGGGCTTTCTCCGGGGATTTCTCTCTCCGGGGTGTGAATCCCAACCCACAAATCCACTCCCAGCACCAAACCCATCCCTTTCTCCCTTCCCAGCTGCTGGACATGGGTGGAAATGGGAATTTTGGGGTTTTTTCCACCTCGTCGTTGAGCCAGTTGAGGTTGTTGAGGGTCTGGATGTCCTTCCTGGTGATGGTCAGGCGGAAAGCCTCGCTCAGCACCTCGTCCTGGTTCCCTCCTCGGAAAAGGCTCTTGATCTCCTTCTCCATCTCCTGCAGGAAAAAGAAGGGAAAATCCCCGATTTTTGTCATCCCAAAAGCTGGGGAAATCCCCGAGGACTTAATCCCAAATTTATTGGTTGCTCCTTGAGTCATAAATTAAACGGGAAAAGAGAGCAGGGCTCGCTTTCCTTCTCCATTTCCTGCAGGAAGGGGAAAGAAAAACTCCTGGCTTTCCTCATCCCCAAACTGGGAAAATCTCCAAGGATTTAACCCCAAATTCATCCTTTTCCCCTCAAAAATAAACTTCCTAAAAAATGAGGTGGGACAAATTTGCTCTTTGCCCCTGGAAGGATAAATTCCCAATAAAAGATAAATGGGAAGAAGGAGCCTGGGTCTTGATTTCCTTCTCCACCTCCTGCAGGAAGGGGAATAAAATTCCTGCATTTCCCACCTCCAAATCTGGATAAATTCCAAAGGATTGAACTCCAAATTAATTCTTTGGTCCTTAAAATAAAACCCCTAAAAAATTAAATTGGAAGAGAGAGCAGAGCTTGCTTTCCTTCTCCATTTCCTGCAGGAAGGGGAAGGAAAATTCCTGCTCTTCCTGACCCCAGTATTGGGAAAATCCCCAAGCATTTAACCCCAAATTCATCCTTTTTTCCTTAAAAACGAACTCCCTAAGAAACAAGATGGGAAGAGGGAGCAGAGCTGCTTTTCCCACCCCCAAATGTGTGGAAATCCCCAGGGATTTAACCCCAAATTGAGTTCTTATCCCTGGAACCACAAATCCCCAGCAAAACCGAACGGGAAGAGGGCTGGGGGCCGCGTTCCCGCGCCCGGATCCCGGGAATTCCGCTAAACTCGGTGCTTCCCAGGGAGCCCGGCCCCACCTCGGTGATCTCCGGGAACTCCTCGTCGCCCTCGGCCGCGCGGGCGTCGTCCGGCCCCTCCGGCCCCACGGTGACCGGGACCTCCTTCTCCAGGGGCACCCGCAGGCGCAGGGCCGCCAGCGCGGGCACCGGCCGCTCGCGCTCCTGCAGCCGCTGCGGGGACAGGAGCGGGGTCAGGGACACGTGTGGGTCAGGGACACGTGTGGGTCAGGGACTGGGGTCTGGGGTCAGGGACTGGGTGTGGGGTCAGGGACCGGGATCTAGGGTCAGGGACCGGGGTTTGGGGTGAGGGACCGGGGTTTGGGGTCAGATACTGGTCCTGCAGCCGCTGCGGGGACAGGAGCGGGGTCTGGGACCCATGTGGGATCAGGGACCGGGGTTTGGGATCAGGGATTTGGGATTCTCCTCATGGAGCGCTCCTGCAGCCGCTGTGGGGACAGGTCGGGGTCAGGGAGTGGGTTTGGGGTCAGGAACTGGGGTCAGGGATTTGGGGTCAGATCCTGCTCCTGCAGCCACTGCAGGGATGAGATCTGGGCTCAGGGAGTGGGTGTGGGGTCACGGATTCTCCTCACAGAGAATTGGGATCAGGGAGAGATTTGGGATTGGGGATTCTCTTCATGGGTGTCCCCGTTCCAGGAAATGCTGCGGGACAGAGATTTGGGACCAGGGATGAGGGATCTGGGACCAGGGATGAGGGATCTGGGACCAGGGATGAGGGATTTGGGACCAGGGGTTTGGGATGGAGGATTCCCATGGAGGACTCCTGCACCTGCAGGCAGTGCGGGACAGAGACCTGGGGTCAGGGATGAGAGATCTGGGATCGGGGATTCTCCTCATGGAGAAATTTGGGATTGGGGGAAAGGAGCATTTAGAACCAAGAAAATTGGGAAAAAGCTCCAGGACTGTGGAATTAATCCTTCCAGAGCCACCAATCCCTGTCCCCAAGTGCCATTTTCCCCCATTTTTCCCCATTTCCATGGGTTCTGACCCTTTTTCCAAGCCCTGCCCACCCTCTCAGCACCAAAGTTTTCCACAATTTCCACCCTGGGACAACATTTCCTTTTTCACTGCTTTTATACCCCAGGATTGGAAAGTGCAAAAGCCTCAAAAAAGTCACTTTTTCCCATTTTCCCCCCATATTTTTCCATTTCCAAACAGTTTTTTTTTCCCCCCCAGATTTTCCCATTTCCAAATTGGTTTTTTTCCCCAGATTTTCCCAATCCAGGTTTTTTTCCCCCACGGAATTCTCACCTGGCTCTGGAGCTGCAGGGCCAGAGCTTTCTGCTCCTCGATTTGCCTCCACCTCTCCCTGGCTCGGGAATCGTAGACGCTGGTCCTGGAAAAAACGGGAATTCTTACGGAAAAACCCACTTAAAAAATCAGAATTTTCTGTTTTTCCATCCCCAAAAAAATCCCAGGAAAAAAAAAATCAACTCACAGCTCTTTGATCCATAGCTCGGCCTGGAAAAATGGGAGGCTGGAAAAGGGGAGGGAGGAAGGTTGGAAGTGATCAAAAACCCTGGAACCTCCCCAGAATTCTCTCATTTCCCAAATTCTCACCCTGTCCCTGTGTCCCAAAAATCCCCAAAGTTCCCTCATTTCCCAGCCTCCCCCCCTCTCCCTTTCCAGTGTCACCTCCCTGTGTCCCTAAAAATCCCCAAAATCCCAAAAATTCCCTCCTTTCCCACCCTCTCACCTCGGGGCTGGTGTCCTGGAATCCTTGACCTTGAGCAAAATGACGGAATCCGACCCTAAAAATTGGGAAAAAACCCTGGAATTTGGTGCCCCTCGATTCTCACCCCAAACCCCGTCCAATCCTGAATGAAGAGGGAACAAAAAGCCCTGGATCTGCCACAAAATTTAAATCCCTTTCCCAGGGTCTGGGGTTTTTTGGGATTTGGTTTTCCTTTCTGGGTGGATTTTGGGGTGTTTTGGGGTTTTTAAAATTTTTGGGGGGGGGGTTTTATTTGGGACTTTGGAAGTGTTATGATATTTTTTGTTTTGGGGATTTGCAGGGAATTTTTGGATTATTTTGCGGTTTATTTGGGATTTTTAGGGGTTTTATTTGGGTCTTTTGGGATTTTTTTTGAATTTTCTGATGATTTCATTTGGGACTTGGTTTGGGATTTCTGTAATTTAAGGATCTTTTGGTGGCTGCGAGGGATTTTTTTTTTTTTTAATTTTGACATTTTAAGGGATTTTCCTCGTGGTTTCCTCAGGACTTTGACATTTTCCTGTGATTCTGGGGAGTTTTTACCTTCGCTCTGCGCACCGGGCGCCGCCGGCGGCTCCTCCGTGGAATTCCGGGGCTGGAACCCCCCGGGAGCGGAGCCCAGGGGGGGAATTTGGGGGATCCGGGGGGGCTCCGGGGGCCTCGGAGCCGGGCCTGGGATTTTGGGAATTTCCAGCACCTCGGGATCGTCCCTGGGAGCCTCCCTGGGCAGGGAGGGGCCGGAACTGGGGCACCGGGAGCTGCAAGAAACAAAACCCCCTCAGGGAAAACCCCGGGAAAAAGGGGGAATTTGGGATCTGGGGGTTGGGGAAGGGGTGTTGGGAATTTCTGGGAAGAGTTTCTGGGATTTGGGGTGGGTTTGGGGGATCTGTGCAGGGATTTTGGGATTCTTTGGGATTTGGGCAGGGGTTTGGGGAATTTTTGGGATTTGAGCCGGGTTTTTTGTGATTTTGGGGGGATTTGGGCAGAGATTTTTGGGATCTTCTGGGATTTCGGCAGGGATTTGGGATTTTTTTGGGATCAGGGCAGGGATTCGGGATTTGGGCAGGAATTTGGGATTTTTTTGGGATCAGGGCAGGGATTTCAGGATTCTTGGAGATTTGGGCAGGGTTTTGGGGAATTTTTGAGATTCAATCCGGGTTTTTTGCGATTCTGGAGGGACTTGGGCAGAGATTTTTGGGGTTTTCTGGGACTGGGGACACGTCTGGGCTCAGGGCAGGGCCCGGGGCCGTGGCTGCCCTCACAGGAGGCCGGGCAGCAGCGGGGAGGGTTTGCTGCTGGAGAATCTCTTCCCCGTCACCATCTGCAGCAGCTGCCGGTAAATCTCCCGCTCCTCCTCCCTCACCGTCTGCAGAAACCACAGAAAAACCCCACTCAGAACCCCGGAATTCACCCATTCCCTGGGATCCCGCCCCAGCTCCGGGACCCGAGGGGATCCCGTGAGGGCAACAGCAGAAAAAACCCAGAAAATTGGGATTTCGGGGTGGAAACACCCAGGAATTTTGAGTCCAACCCCACCAAGACCCCAAAAATTGGGATTTCAGGGCTCAACCCCTCCCACGTCCCAAAAACCTGGGATTTTAGGGCTGGAAAAACCCAGAAATTCCGCACCAAAATTCCCCAAAATTGGAATTTTTGACTGGAAAACCCCAGAAATTCCAAGTTTAACCCCATGAGCACCCCCAGCTCCGCCTGAACCTGCTCCAATCCCACAAAAACCTCGGGATTTTCCTGATTTTCCCCAACCTGACCTCCTCGGCCGCGCTCAGGAAGCGCCGCGGGGCCTTTTTGGGGCTGCGGCGGCTCCAGGACGGGCTCGGCGCCGGTTTGATGGGAAAAGAATTGGATTTTCCCACAAAAGCGCTGGAATTCCCACTGGAAGGGAGGGAAAAGCTCCTCAGGTTTGGTGGAAATTGCAAGAATTGTTTTGAAATCCCACCCCCTCCACCCCCCAAAACCACAAAAGGATAAACAAAACAACAAAAAATCCCAAATAAAACACCAAAACCCCAAATAACATCCTCCCCAAAGTCCCAAATAAAATCCCCCAAAAAATCCAAAATCCCAAACAAAATCCCCCAAAAATCCCAGAACTCCCCCAAAGCACCCAAAAAAATCCCAAATAAAACACCAAAACCCCAAATAACATCCTCCCCAAAGTCCCAAATAAAATCCCCCAAAAAATCCAAAATCCCAAACAAAATCCCCCAAAAATCCCAGAACTCCCCCAAAGCACCCAAAAAAATCCCAAATAAAATCCCCAAAAAATGTTCAAAAACCCCTCAAAAGTCCCAAAATTCCAAATAAAACCCCCCAAAAATCCCCAAATCCCCCCCAACCAAAATCCCAAATAAGTCCCCCTCCAAAGTTCCAAATAAAACCCCCCAAAAATCCCCAAATCCCCCCCAACCAAAATCCCAAATAAGTCCCCCTCCAAAGTTCCAAATAAAACCCCCCAAAAAATCTCAAATTCCTGCCGGGAACCCACCCCACCCACCTGGAATTTTTCCGGGTTTCCAGGAAGGAGCCTCGGCTCCCCCGGGGCTTCGAGCTCCTCCACTGCCCATTGGCTCCTGGGAATCTTTCAGGAATTTCTGAGGGAAAAACGCCGGGAATTCCCAGAAAAACCCCAACTTCCCTTGTCCAGGGGTGTTTTTTAGGCAAAACAGCCCAAAATTCCAAAGGGAAAACTCACCTGGGCCATAGCTGAGGGAGCAGGAGGAGTTCCCGGCAGGGCAGGAGAAGCTGCTGAGTTTGGGGGGGAAAAACTGGGGGGAAAAAACAAGAAAAAGATCCCAGTTTTTTGAGTTAGAAGCATAAAATGTCGGGGAGGAATCCAGGGAAATTGCAGGGAAAAGGGGACGGTGTTCCCAGGGCTGGGGGTGGGAGAGGGGCAGGGATTCGCAATTCCTGACATCTGCGATTCCCAAAACTCTCAGCTCCCTGAAATTCCCAGCTCCTGACGTTCACCGTTCCCAACACTCACAGCTCCTAAAATTCACACTTCGCAAAATTCGCAGCTCCCAAAACTCAAAATTCCTAAACCTCGCAGTCTTTAAACCCCACAGCTCCCGAACCCCCAACTCCCCCCTTAAACTCCGCTCGGCCGGGGGCGACGGGAACTTTATCCCCCCTAGGACGGGGGGAATGTCCCAAATATTCCCAAAATCGGCTTCCCGCCCCAAAACTCCTGGAGTTCCATGAGGGAAGGACCCGGGGCAGCTCCAGCCCCGATGGAAACGGGGACGGGGAAGCCCCCAGCGCCCAAACCGGGGCCAAACCGCGCTCCGGGGTCCCTGGAAGCGTCCAAAGGCAAAGCCAGGCGCACCCCGGGACGCGGGAATTGTCCCCAATATTCCCGAAATCGGCTTCGCGCCCCAATTCCTGCTGGAATTCCAGGAGGGAAGGGATCGATTCCCCAGGGAGCCCCAGCCCCAATCCCGCCGGGGCCGCACCTTGCTCTCGGCGGGGAAGCCCCGCAAGGCCGGGCCGGGCCGGGCCCGCGCCGCCTCCCGGGCCTCCATCCTCATCGGGGGGCGGCGAAAGCGGCGGCAGCGGCACCCGGGAAAGGCGCGGGCGCCGCGGACTCCAGCGCGAGGGCAGCGGGAGCGGAGCGGGGCCCGGGAGCGGCTCAGGGCCCGGCACCGGCACCGGTTCAGGCCCCGGGAGCGGTTCAAGCCCCGGCACCGGCTCAGGGCAGGCCCCGGCACCGGCTCAGGCCCCGGAGCCGCCGCTTCGCTCCCTCGGCCGGTCCGGCAGCCGCACCGGAAGCGGAAGTGGGACCGGAAGCGTCCCGAGCGCGCGCGGTTTTCCCGGACTCGCCGGCGGCGGAGGGGAGGAGGAGACAGGGGAAGCGGAAGTGACGAACGAGGAGGGGAGCGAGCCGCGCGGTGCGGGGCGCAGAGCGCGCCCTGGCGGGGAGGAGGCCCAGGCTGGCGGCGCTTGCAGGGGTCTCCTCGGGGCTGAAACTTCGCCTGACGGCAACAGCAGCGCTCAGGAGCGTCTGCGTGATCTTCTCCTTCCTCAGAGACCTCCCTGCTGCGCTCCCCCATGCGATGATGTCACCTATGCACTGCAGGCGTTCCAGAGCCGTATTACTGTGTCCCTCTCGCGGCCCTTATGCCTGTACTGGTGCCTTTTTCTGGTCTTGGGAATGAAAAACCAGACACGGCAGAAGGGTTGGGCATTAATTACCTCAGTATTTTAATAGGAATTCCGTCATCCGGTGCACCACTTGGCCGAGGTGAAAGGCCTTGCAGTGCCCACCACGCATGCATGCACCCCCCCGCCCCGTGATCGGTGTGCGTTTTATAGACCTAATACATTAGCATATCTACCAAAGTGGCCCAATAAGGGGCTTGGATGATCTAATTTCTAGTTTACAGAACAAATTCTACTGCAGGAGCCATGGCTCCTCAAGCCAGTAGGATGTTTGGTCTCCTAACTCTACAAAACCTTGGAACTGTGCTGCGTTATCAGACTTAACAAAGTACAAGTGTGCATGCTGATACTTGTGGGTACACAGAACTGTGTAAAAGGTACAAAAAGGAACAGCAAAAAACCCTTTAGGCATCAGTACCTGTCTGCACCTGCTGCTCAGAGCTTCTCCCTCACTGCACTGTGCTCTTTGTCACCCTCTGTCCTGCTGCCCACCCCTCTCTTTCTCCATCCCCCTGCTGCGCCTTGCCCGTCTTGCCCCCACACCCATGTGCCGAGGCCATTTTCTCTGTCCTTGTTTCCCTCTCTGTCTCTGGATCCGTCTGTCCTTGCTGTGTCTTTACCACTCTGTCCTTTTCTCCGTCCTTCTCCACGCCTCACTCACGTTCCGTTTGATTCTCTGTTGCTCTGTCCCGCTCCTCGTGCCGTTGTTTCTCGCTGTCCTTCTGTCCCATTCCCTGTCCCTATTCCTTTTTAATCCCTCTTCGTCGTGCTGCCCATCCCAGTTTGTTTTTTTCCATCTCCATCCTGCACCCTGTTCTTCCTTTTCTTCTTGTGTTTTCTCTGCTCCCACTCTCTCTTTCTGCCTCTCTCATCTCTCCCTGGTGCTCCCAGGCCAGTGCTTGATAGGTGTGTGAG
>VZTJ01006676.1:655-21862 GCA_013397795.1 Orthonyx spaldingii
CTCACCAGTCAGCATGAACTGATAGGCGTTGTCAGAGATGGAGAAGATGTGTGGAGGGGCCTCCTGGCGCTTCTTGCCTCGGTAGGCCAACACCACCTCCGGGTTGTACACCGGCAGCCACTTGTAGGGGTTGACAGTGACGCAGAAGAGACCCGAGTAGGTCTGCGAGGAAGGGAGACAGCACGTTGGCTTCCCCTGAGCCTGGCCCAGCAGTTCCTGCGGCCGCCCAAAGGAAGCTGCTGCTGCCACTTACGTAGATCATCCAGGCTGCGTAACGCTCTTTGAGGTTGTACAGCACCGCGGGCTCGTGGAGGTGGGTCATCATGGCCATGTCCTCGATTTTATCGTACTTGGGAGGGTTCATGGAGAAGATTTGATCTTCCTTCACAGTCAGAGTCTGTCAGAGGGCAGGATGGTGCATGCATGTTAGTTAAGAGCCAGAATGGGAATGAAGTGCTTTTTGTAAATTTTGCATTTTACCCACCTCTCCCGCTTCAGTCTTGACAGTGACTTTTCCCGATTCCCTGCTCTGTATTGAGCTCTTCACATAGGACTCCTTTGCGTGTACCACAAAGACAGAGGTCTTGGCATCAAAAGGCTTGTTCTGGGCCTCAATTCTCTCCTTCTCTGACTTTCGGAGGTAAGGAGCTGCCTCCCCAAAGATGGCCATCTCGGCGTCTGACGACATGGTTGTGGTTTACTGCGTGCAGCAAGGCACGGTGCCAAAGTGGAGCAGCAGTGCTGAGTGAAGGGAGAAATTTCTTTTTAGGAGTGATCCTAGGCTTTTTAGTGTTCCACTCTGCCTATTATTATGGTCTTCCTTTCTGCTTTACTTGTTTTTTACCTGAGATGTCTTTTAATTTACTTTAATCTTAAGGAAGATAGGTGTCTTTGACTGAGGTTAAGTTTTCTTCCCTTATTCCAGTTTACATGTTCAGTTCATTAGATCTCAAAGTGTTTTAGTAGGCTATACAGAATATTGGATTGATTGGCATGTTCAGTGCTAATCAGAGATGCAGCAGAAATGCCAAGCAGAAGCAGAAGAGATATCAAGGGAAGTCATCAAAATTATGAAAGCCCACTTATATTCTTTCTCTCTTTCCCATTTCAGCCCATGTAATTTGTGCCAACTATAGAGATGGAGTATCATCAGGAAAAAGATGTGGAATAAGCAGAATCAGTGGTCTGAGTTATCTATGCAAACCTTTTTCCTCTGTAGAGAAATCAGAGTTGTGTCTTCTCCAATTGTTGTGCCTTTTTCAGTTCAAGCTCAGTCTTTAATATGACTTGTATTGAAAGAGGAAAACTTCTCTATAAAAAACGTTTGGAGGGATTTGACAAATTCTTAACTGTAAATGTGCTGTTCATTCACCTTTTCTTTCCTGGATTTCTGTTTACAGACAATCTCCTTTTAAGAGTTCTGTGTCTAAGAGGTCAATTATTTCCCAGCAGGTACCAAACAAATGCATCCAACACAGTTATGAAAGGAAATTTGCTCTTTTAGAGAGCACAGCTCAGGTACAATTCCACTGCTTTAGGGTACACAGATGTAAAGGGGCATGGGGAGTGGCCTTAGAAAAGCATAAAAAAAGCAAACCTGGAGTCTGTGCCTATGGAGTAAGCAAATCTGTCTTACCTCTTGTGTCACCAGTTGACTCTCAGCCTGGAAGCTGGCCAATACTGAAAAAGAGAAATGATAACCTCTTTCTTATCTTTGCACAGACTCCCAAGAATAAGTCACAGGGCAAAAATATGCTAGTGACTTGAACAGAGAAGGAACCTGTCTATTGAGACAGACAGTTCTTTCAGGAAAGCAGTTCCACAGGCAGCAGGAATGCTGTGAGATTCTTCCAGCACCCAAGTGTCCATATTCTTACCTTTAATCCTTCCACAGAGACAGAACAGGCTTGTCCTACCAGCACTTTTATAGGTTCTGGTTCGCACATTCAATTCCCTCCTCCTCTTTCTTAAGGTCAAAAAATTTTTGGCAAAGCATTGTTTGGCAAACTTGACTGAGTGCATGATTCCCATTCGTGCTTGTGGATATATTTAGAAATATCTGAAGTCTTCCTAGCTATGTGAATAAATCTCCTATAAATATTATGACTAGGAATCTAGGAAGGAGGAAGTGCTGTCCAACAAACAGAGCACGACACTGGATCTTGGAATTGTTGGCTTCTCTTCTCCTGTTAATTGCTGTTTGACATATAAGATTTGTGTGTCTCAGGACTCAGCAGTAGCGAGAAGGATTACTATGATAAGAGCTTTTGAGGGAACCTATTCTGAAATACTCTGGAAAAAAAGAATAGTACCAATCTAGTACAGTCTAATTCCAAGACTGGGTGACCATATCATGCTTGTGTTACTGCACCTATTTGCCACTCCTTAGCTTTTTGCTGGATACTTTCAAACGATCAGATAAGACAGATTATGCCCCTTGATTCATACATTTAATTACATCTTTTACATCCTTCTGAAGTATGGCTGATCAGCTGTGATTTGAAATTCAATTTTAAAGGTATTATTTTGCCATTCTCCATACCTGGCTGTGCTGGTTTGCTCAGATGTATGTCCAGCAGAAATTTCAGTGAGGTCACACTAGCAGGAATTTCTAACGATGTATTTTGCATCCTTCATCTTTTAGGTTTATTGGCAGTTTTAACTTGCCAACCTCCTGCTATTTCAGAAACCTTGGATACTGGCTGTAGTTACCAAATGCAAGAATGGGATTTACATCCCAAGCCGTCCTCTTCCTCCAGCCTTCCCAAGCACAAACACAAACACCACTGAAGTATAGACAACTCCTGTGAGGCTTTGCATTTCCTTTGCAAAGAATTAGGTAGGATCTGCTATTCAAAATTCTTCCATGGAGCTAGGATGAGGTGTGATTCTCCACCGTACTCTGAAGACTCACATTTTCCCTCAAACATCAGGAAGTTGAAGCACTGTAAGAAGGGCCAGAGAGGATGACAAGTCTTCTCAACTCACTGCTTTAAAGAACATTTGTGTGCTTATAACACTGCATGTATGACTGAAACATCTGAGATCAAGTATTCTTTTAAGAGACTGCCAATGTCTTTCTGAAAAATAAATGTAGAGATCTTATAATTTCTGTTTGAAAAAATAATATTGTGTATTTGTAGAACTGCCATTGAAGAAAACATCATCCTCTGGCATACAAAACAGGGTAAAGGGACAGAAAGAAAGGAGAGATTTTTTCCTTTCTCATCTAATGCATTACATAGTACCTTAACAAAGAATAGACTTGATTTTTCTTTATGTGTCACATGAAATTAACTTCAAGATGAATCTGCAGTTTGTTGATAAACTTGTCTCTTACATAATGACTCCCAAGTTGTGTGTGAACTTCAAGCTTTCCTGCTGAAAGGTGTATAACCATAAGAAACCTCCCATCTAATATCCACTTTTACAGTTATTACTGTGTTTGTCTAGTTGCAGCCGCAAAAATGATTCTTTATAATTCGGTTTCCCTCCCAGGTCCTCTGTGCATGTCAATTAAAGAAGATGACATGGATTCCAGTACACTGGTTCAAAGATCACACTTGCAATATATCATCCTCTCTGTCAGTTTGATATCTTGCATTTTGTTTCACCTCCTAGAGTAATGGGAATCATCTGGAAAGGCAACAAATTCAAGAAGAAATGACAGATGACTTGTTTTTCTGTTTCTTCCCAACCTAGAAGCCTGACAATAAAGGACCACTTTCTACAGTGCCTAGTTTTCATCTGCCTTATTCAGGAAACAGCAACTCATACCTATTTTTTCCTTCAGTGAGTACATCAGGTCCAAAAACCATTCTAGGGCTCTGAGTTCTCCTAGATTGCCTTGCCTCTTCATGTTCTGTGAATTTTCTGAATATTTTGCCATCTTTGTGACATCTCATGATCCCATTAAACTTCAGATTTTTTAAACTGGGATAGGATAGTGTCAACTTGTAGTTCAGCCACTTTCTGCTGTTTTTAAATTTTGGAAAGGATTGCATAAAAGTTTTTCACTTGTGGATGGAAAAAGGATTAATAAATGCAGAGATGTGACGGTTCTGTTTCTCCTGTGATTGTAGAGGTGGACTTCACACTACAAGACAAGTTATTGACATCAATCTTCAACTCATCTTTCTCCTTTGCCAGCTTCTGCTTGATGCTTTGCAGGTTACTCACCAAATTAATCTGTCTACAGTAGAAAAAGAACAATAACTTCATAAGAGCACAGAAGAGTTGGTGATATGGGATTGCTATAGGTCCCTAGTCATGTTTTCAAGTAATGAAATCATTTCACATCCCTCAAATATTTGTTACCATGGTACACTCTCCACTTACTGAAAACAATATGAAGCTTGAAGCTTCCAAGCTTCTCCTTGTGCTTTATTATGTAACACTATCAAGAGTTTGTCTTCCTCACTTTTTTGATGGCCTGTCAAGAAGTTACAGACTGCTGTACCACTCCCCAAGCCCTTTGCCACAGTAAAATGCTGCTAGGCCATGTGTGCTGACCAATTTGGTAGCCTACCATTGCACTCTCAAGTTTCCAAACATCGTTCTTGAATAAAGGGAAAATAGTAACTTCCTTCAAACTGATGGTGACACTCTCCCTCATGTAGCTTACTATCTGCTTTGTTTCCTTCATGATAAGAGCGCACTGCTGGCTGGTTGTTGAGGTTTACGATTCTTCTTTTTGTTTTTCTTCTCTTAGAGAACTTTGCCCATATGTTGCTAAGATACAATCAAGACTGGGTACTTAAGAAAGACAAAAGAACCTGCTCAGGAAAGGGTGCAGCTAGCTACTCCCTGGCTAGCTACTCCCTTATAGGAGATTACCTCTGGGAGGGGGCAGAGATACCGTGAGAACTGAGTTGGGAAAAGGGAGCTGGGGCAGCTGCTCACTCTCTTTGCTGCTCGGCACTCAGAAGGGAGAGAGGCTGCAGTCGCTCCAGGGAGGACTAGCCACTACTGCGGGATTCTGTCTCCTGCTGCTTGCTTCTACCGTGAGTAGAGCTCTGCTCATAAGAGCGGTCGTTGCACTGGGACCTATTTAACACCCTACTTCACCGAACAAAGGACGCTCCACCATCTGCTCCAGTGTTCAGGGGCAAACCCAGGGATCCCTGAGCCCGCTCCCCCTCCCTGGAAGCCAGCCTCTGCTGGCTGCGAGCTGGGCTGCCCTGCCCGGCTCTGCCCAGCTCTGCCACACCTCTGCTACAGCTCTAGGGGTTTTGCTACGCTGTGGCCTTTTCACCCCGTGCCTGCCGGGACGCCACTATGTGCTCCTGATACAGCTCATCTACCACTCCGGGAGTTTGTTCGTCCCTGCCGTTCCAGTTTTGCTGCCTCCAAGGTTCCTGCTACCAATCCTGGTGCTACAGAGAGAAAAAAGAGAAATTAATTAAAAAATTAGAAACTCGCTTCTCTATTTTTTCTCCTTATGTTGCAATAATTAGAGAAAATAACCCCAGGAGGCAGAGGAGAAAATAAAAACAATTTGAAAATTCATTCAATTTCAAAGTGAAAAGAAGATATAAATTATTAATAAACTACTTTTAATCTAGTCAGCACTTTGCATTGTTTCTAATGTTATTTAATTCACCTTGGATCTAGAGGAGTGAAATCCACAGACTGGAAAAGCTACATAGTTTATCATATTTTATGGTTAGTTTTTGGTTTATCATATTCTGTTTTATAAAAACCTTATTTAAGTGGTTTTCATCTTGTAGTAATAAAATGATTAAACACGTAAGCCATAACTGAAATTATGGCAATTATTAGGCAAGAAGTTCCTAACGGAAATTTTTTTGCAGTTGCAACTATGGGTTATGGTGTTGCACGCAGAAAGTAGGAATATGAGCTTTGTACAAGATTTTGCCTATCTCAGCAACCTGTTCCAGTGCTTGAATACCCTCACTGTTAAATTATTTTTTCTTATATTTAAATGAAATTTCCAGTATTTCAGTTTGTGCCTCTTGCCCATTGTCATAACATACCACAGAGAAACGTCATTATCATAGGGTGTTGGCCTCAGAGTCCCCTCCTTGACAGGAGATAGGGAGACAGTGGGATGGAAATTCTCATGGCTCAAGATGGGTACAGGGAGGCTGCTTGCCAGTTACTGTCACGTGCAAAACAGACTCCACTCAAGGAAAATTTATTTAATGTTTGCCAATTAAAATAAACACAGTTAGTTTCTGAAACAAAAATTAAAACAACACCTTTCCCCCAAGAGTTCCCAGACTCAACTTCACTTCTTCACTCCTTCATTCCTGACTCCTCTGCCTCCACCTGCAAGCAGTCCAGTTAGACAGGGAATGGGAGGTAGAATTCTACAACAATTTCTCTCTGCTGCTTCTTCCTCTTCATACTTTTCCTTTACTCCAACATGAGCTCTCCATGGGCTACAAGTCCTCCAGGAAATCTCCACCGCCTCCAGTGTTGTGTCCTTGAGCTGTATGTAGGTATCTTCTCTACAGTGGTCCTCTCCACGGGCTGCAAGGAAGTCTCTGCCCCAGTTCCTGGAGCACCTTCTCCTGCTCCTTCTTATTTGACAAGATGGAACCCAGGATCAAAAGAACCAAAAGACTCACTCTTTCTAAGGTGAAACTCAAGAACAGACACTACTCTTTTCCTATTCACTAAAATGGTAATTTCATCACAGAAGGCTTGATCAGTTATTATTTCTTCTGCTGAAGACTCCCAATGATCTTCTTGTCATTCAGGGTATATGAAATAAGTTTCCATGAAGATTTTACATCCACTGAATAATAGTCTGGCAAGTAAATTCTGAATATTGGGTAATACACCACAAAACCAGATAGTGCGTGTACAGCAAAAGGTGGGAAATGTTGACAGGCATTTTACACTTCTGGAGAGAACTAAGGACCATGGAATTAGAAACTGGGGCAATAAATGTTGTAGGCTGGAAGGGGCTTTCTGTAGCTTTTGGAGACATGACTGTCCATCCTATGTACTGATGTATTTTGCTAAGGACACTTGGGATATATCTTTCCCATGTCTTTTTTTGAATCTCCTGGCTCATTGTCTGCTTCTCTGAGCTGAATGTGCTGGAGTGGTGGTGGGGATGGACAGCAGTCTCCCTGTCTGTCACAGGGCTTTCCTCTAGCTATGTGGAGAAGGTTTATGTGTGACAGCCTTTCTAGTTCCTTGAACCTATATTTCTATTCCCAGAAACATTAGCTCCTTGAATTAGTTATTAGCATTTATTTTGGCCCAACTTGGCCGGAAATTCAGGAAATTCAGGTGTATATTCTCACCCTTACAATTCTCTTATATCCACCCCCTACTTTTATATTTCCCCATGTCTGCCTTATAGACATACAAATATATACTTCAAAAGAAGTCCAGTATTTCTTAGTTTTCAGCACTCTGCAGCTGTCTGTATGTCTCTATATACTCAGACACTTGTGAAGCCAGCTGCTGACATTTTAAGAAAGAGGACAGCAGGACTCCACCTCAAATTACTCTGCATTATTTCAATCTTCAATTTAAGAACTCTTCTTTTTGGCAAGGTAATTTCTGACTGTCTGCTAGCTGGAGGTAGGCAGGGAAAGCAGTATACCTTGGGCATAAGAATTGTCATAAAATGCTTTTAACTTAACTTTCTTTCTCAGCTGCAGCTCCAGGAATAGATAAGAGCAGCAAAGTCCCTATCACCATGACTTGACTGTTGGAAAAAGATGAGCTTTGAGTTCTAAGACCCTTTATTAACACACCAGCTCAAGGCACCACCCAGAAGCCTCAGAAAGTTTCATCAGCTGACCTGAGCAACCCCTCACCCCTCTCTTTTCTGTTGCTGGCAAATCAATAAACAAGTTAAATTACAGAGGGTATGCTTGGAAAGATGGTAGGAAAGCAGAGTAGAATGATAGAATCACTGAGGTTGGAAAAGACCTCCAAGATCATCAAGTCCAACCTGTGACTGATTCCCACCTTGTCAACTAGCCGAGAGCACTGAGTGCAATGTCCAGTCATTCCTGGGACACCTCCAGGGAAGGGGACTTCACCACCACCCTGGGCAGACCCTTCCAGTGCTTAACCAGTGGAGATGTACCGGGAAAGAACATAATTAGGCACTAATGTCATCTTTCTCTTGAGACTCTGAGGCTATTACCTGACTCTGCATTTCCTGGAGTAAGAGTTTAAGATGTGAATGACCCTGAGAGTGAGCCATTTGCAGGTTCATCTTTCGATGGCCCTTAAAGCAGTTCCATGCCACTGGCTCTCCTGTTAAAAGCACCTGGCCATGAATAGTCCTCTCATCTCCTTCAAAGTTACTCATTAACAGCTCTGCAACTTCTTCTGATATCCCCTCTTCATCATGACCACAGGTAGTCCTTGGTAAAGAAATGTCCCAAACACTTCTCTGTCCCTTCTTTGGCCAGGCTTCCTTCACCCAAGTTTGTAACACTGCAGTAGCCAAAATGACTGTTGACGCGGGATGTTTTTTCCCCATATTCTCACAGCAGGTGGCAGAAAATTCACAGCAAACCTGAAAGACACTGAATGAGTGAAGCAGCCTGCTGAGATGTAAAGGATGGGGAAGATTTACTTCAAAACCTTTGTGCATCTGATCTATCTGTTTCTGGATTTTTTGTCTTCTTACACACTGTCCTTCACATTAATATTAGGTTTATGGGTATAATAGTTCTATAATAGTGCTGATTTTATCACATTACAAAAATTATTTATGCAGATCACCTGCAAAGTTTTGATCAGATCAGGGTTCAGTCATAGTCAGGCGTCTCAGAAACTTTAGAGAAAGGAAGTAAAAAATGTGGTACTCAGAAAAATAAAATAAATCAAATCTTGACAACACACAAGATAATTGTTCTTATCTCAGTCTCTGATCTTGGCCTTTTGTGCTTCCAATTCCCCTCTCCAGCGTGCTGCAGGGGAGTGAGAGGAGGCAAGGGCACATGGTTTTAGAGGGAGAACTAAACTGGAGAATACCATTCCTTAACCACAACACTACCTTGTTCAACTTGCTGCTTTGTTAAGCCAGTTTTTGTTGGACCTTTTGTATTGAGATCCAGAAAAAAACTTGCATTTTCTATCTTCTTCTCTCTGCCTGCCCCCATCTGCCTGCAAATCTGCAGCTTGTTCACACCTTCTCACTTCAGGCCATGATTTCATCTTGAGTTACTGTGAAAATCCTTCTTTGCGGGCTAATTGGAAAGAGCATGTTCTTTCTCAAAGACAAAAATAACTATCTCACTAGGTGTGCTAGGACAATTGGACAATTTACTGAACTGCCTTCCCTACTTCTCCTGCAAGCAAGGTAGTATATTAGGAAGTGAAAGCAGGATGAAATGATTTAGATTTACCAATCTGAGTGCAGTTAAAAAGGGACTGTCACTTTCTCAGCTGCTTTATGGTCTGTTGAAGATAAACAGATAAAATGAACGATGTGACTGTTGGAAAATATACCAAGTTTAAAATTTTTGTTTCATAACTTTAGTCAGGTTTGCCTTTGCCCCGGGGGAAGGGAACTGAAGTTTCTTTTCAGGACATTGTTCCACCAGCTGAGGCCGGATGGGCTGAACATCTCAACAGACTGGGAGTAGGCCAAAAGATACCCAGAAAGATAAAGGTCATCAACAGAACATCAATGACCATTACTCCAGACACTGACCCCCTGGCATGGTTGGGACACCTGGTCCAGGAAAAACTGATAAGGAAATCAAGGAGTGAGAAGCGAATTAACATCAGAGGTGAAGAAACAAGGGTCCAATAGAAAACCAAATACTAAGAAACATGTAACTTAGAACCAATGAACATTTAACCAATGTATCTCTATGGGTTTTTGACTGTATAAAGTTTAGAGGAAAATCCTGTAAAACTCATGTGTGATGGAATGATTTTCTCTGTACACCTGGGCTATGTGTGGATGAAATGATTTCTGTTGACCATCCTAGCCAGAATAAAGTAATGCCTTGATTCTCTTACACTAAAAATGTTTTTGGAGGGTTTTTTGTTTTCCCCGCAGTTTTTGGTGACAATTTTGGTGACCACGAAGGAATGAGGGCTTTCAACACTCTATGGGTTCCAGGATCGTGAAAGCCTCTAAGTGCACATGGAAAATTATTACTGGGGAGATTTCATGTTCATGGAGTTCTGTGAGTTCAAAGCAAGATCCCTAATTTTTTAATATAAAGGCATTACTTTGCCGTTAATATAAGGCTGATGGTAGAATTAACTACATATAAGTGACTAAAACGCAATTGCATGGTGATTTGGTGTGCACAACAGTTGGTTTTAGTGACAAAGTTTAAAGTTACAGGGAAATTGTTGTTCACCTGTGCTTTGGGGCTTTTGCAGCTGCTCTAGCAGGTTTTGATACTTGCAGTGAATTCTGCAGCAGCTGCATTGTTGTGCCAGAGATACTTGTGTGGGCAAGCCCTACCCAGTGATAACTTCTGGTTCAGTTATGCTGATGTTGTCTGAAATGAAGTGGCAGAAGGCTCATGGCAAGAAGGTGAACATGCAAGAGTTGTGTCCAGTGGGGCTTTTCTTAATATGATACACAGCGACATGAAAACCTAAGGAGATGGGAACAAATCTCAATACAGGGTGTCTTGGAAAACAATGATGTCACCTCTGTAGACAGGATATAAGGAAGATGGACCAGTGCCCACTTTTGTAAGAAGTCAGAGCAGAATTATAAGTCAACGGAATTACTCTAATATGATCAGGAGTTTGAACTAGTTCTGGTACAGCTGAAGAAGTGTAAAGGCTGATGTATGAGCCCCTTAGAAATACTGGACAGACTGCGGCAGATTTTGAATTAATCTTCAGCAGCCAATCTTGAAAACCTTCAGTAGCCACTCGGTTAGTGGTGATGATCTGAGTAGATAACAATGGCTGATTTGAAGCATCCTGTCCTCTGGCCACCAGCTAACTTCACTTTATGTCCCCACATCTGGTACAGGGAAGTTCAGCAATCCATCCACTCCCTCTCAGTGTCCTATCTAGTTTTACAGACCTTATCTTACATCTGCTGGCTGCCTCCTCTCCAGTTTGGAGGGCCCAAGACTGACAGAGCATTTTCAAGAGCTGACATTTCAGATGCCTGCGTCAGATGACACTGAATGCTGTTTTCAGTGGGAGGGATGGTGCGGTGTGCTTGAAAATATCCTTCCTTCTGATTCATTTGTGTTGAAGAGTTGGAAAAGTTGTCTGTCTCTGCAGTGTACATAAAGTCTATGAGGTTCTCAAAATGAACTCCCCTATGCTGGGGAAACCCACTGGAGCCTGATTTGGTATGAAAATCTCTTGGCTTAGCAATTCCAATACAAACACATCTCTGATGACCCCAGCTGATGGGCCTATTTTTAAGACTATTGATATCAGTGCTCTCAGGGGTCAGGTTTCAGAAGAAAGAATCTAATTTTTCGCTGACATTGTAAAATCTGAGGGGGAGGTTAGAGGTCTCTGAAGCATTTGACTCCACCAGCTGCAAAGGGAACATGATCTGGGCCAAATATAAGAACTCGGGGATTTATACATTTGTTTTAGACGTTAGAATTTCATTTAAAGTGATAGTTCTCCTCACAACCATACCCACATATGCCTGTCCCACACCATTTATGGTAGTCTAATATTTCTGATCTGTATTTGCCTTGCTGTTGCTGTGCAGAGTCTGAAGCCCTCCAGGGACTGAATCTCTGTGTCACTGTGTAGGTGGATTCATTTTTCCTCAGAGAACTATGGACACTGTTGACTGTGGCCAGATTTACTCCCTTTTTTTCTGTTTCATCCTCCCAATTCTCACATAAGTGTTTGAAACAGCATTCATAACTCTCTCTGATAAGAAAAGAGGCTCCTGTGTGTCACAGAGTAAATGTTTTCCTCTTCTTAGGTGATAAAATTGCTCCAGAGAGAGCAACTTCTCCACTTCTGCTTTTGCATTGGGAGGTGAAATTATTTCCTCCTTTGGCAGTAGAAATGTGGCTGTGGAACAGCAGAAAAAGAATCCTTGTATCCTGTTGGACTAACTCCTACCTGTGTAATACAACAGGACAGAGGTATCCTATGTGACATCAGATTTCCACAGGGAACCAGGATCTTCATGCATTTGGCTCATGAGAAGTGTTTGCAGCCTCATCTCTGTTCTCTGAGTCTTCAACATCAGGAGTCTCCAGAGGCACTAACTCAGACAAAAAATGGAGGAAAGTTGTAGACTGCATATTTGAATGTCATGGAAGATTTCACTTAGCAACCTATTTCATGCTCAAATGAGTTCTATCCTGCTGTTCAGCCAGGAATGATACATCAGTGCCAGAAAAAACAGCATGTGCGCCCTGGTCACAGAAGTATTGCAGAAAAGGGAGTCGTGTTGTTGGGAACTTGACAATGTACCACAGAGACTGGACCATACTGGGCTGTCAGTGACTTGCATTTAGCTCCAAGGAAGGTGCTGGGCTTCACGCAGTTGGCTCTTGCCAAAGCAGCAGCTCCCTCACCTCCTCACCTGAGGTGTCCATGTAGCAATGCTGCCAGGGGCAAAGGGCAGTTAACGTGCCCAGGAAACAATCCACTTATGCAATGGCTACTCGGATTGTTTGGGAACAGGTTGTGGCATGGCATCTATTCATCTGCATAACAAGGAGGTTTGGCTTCCACATTATGCGAAGCATTCAGGAGGCTTCCAACACAGGCCAGCCCTGCAGTGTGTCAGCAGGGAGGTATGCACAGAGCAAGGAGTTCAGAGCAAGGACAGACACAGGCTGGGTGCTGATACCAGCACAGCTTTGTCGTCTCAGAAGGGAAGATGGAAATTAATGGTTTGGCCATAAGACTCAGAGAAGAAAATGCTGGAAGTGTGTTTCTTGAATTGTGATGGTCAAATTGCAGATGATGAGGGAACCATTTTTAGGCTGTATAAACTGTGCAGGAGAGTGTATATGTGTGAGAGTTTGTGTCTCTGTGGAAATGAACAAGGGTTCTCACACACCCCTGCATCTTCTGTTGCCTTGAACCAAATGCTCTGTCATCTCTTCTGCCAGGAAGTGTCCCAAATAAACAAGCCTGGTTTGCCTGTGGCAAAAGGCTTTTACTGATAGTTCTCTGAGGACATACTGGGCTGGACACTTTGATCACAAAACCACTATTCTGGCTGGTTTCTCTCCCTTTTATTTTGATCTATTTGCTTTTCATCAAGCTTCCTCCCTGTTAGCACTGAGCAAATAACACGTGTGGCTAATACAGGAAAGAAATAGGGAGGCTGGTGACTTCCCAGCCAGGTCAGCCAGAGGAACTTGCTAAATATGTTTGTCATTCACTTGTTGTCTCAGACACTGCCAGAATATTTTGAGCAGCAAAGGCCCCTGCAGCCCTGCTAGCTGAAGGGCATCAGCTGGCAGATTGGCTGTCTGGTGGGAAGCACTCCTTTCCCTATCTCCCAGTGCTCAGTGCCTGACTGTTTTCTACCTTAACAGAAGTTTCCACCCAGGATTTGTTCCCGAGGTTTTCTTGTCAGATAACAAGGCTGAGTCTGTCACTGTGACAGAGACAAGACTGCCACAGATCCAAGTGCAGGCCCAACCAAGTAGTGAGGCTGGGCAAGAGCTCCCAGAAGGCACAGGCACGTAGAGAACACAGATGCAACATATATGTCCATATATACACAGCTGGCCACATATCAACACAGGTGAGCACACTGAGCACTCACACAAATACTGAGGGCACAAGAGACCTCACCTCGTTCCTCTTGGGCAGCTCAGGGTGAGGTCTCAGTGGACTCAGTGTAGATGCTCATAGGTACAAAGTCAACCTGCTAGTACCTGGGCATAGACAGTCTGTGTGCCCAAGACCTGCCCCTGGATCCCAGTCTCCTCAGGCACAGGGTGTGTTCCTCGTGACTTGTACAAAGGTAGCTCTGAGAGGTGTTAGATCTCTGAAGGAATCAGAGGACTTTACCACTTCTTCAGATAACCTGTGTTTGGTAACCTACTGCCATTGTACAAAGCAAGGTTTTCCTGCATGGCTTATGGATATAATTTATATAATTTTTAGGGTGTGGTTCAATGTTTTCTTTAAGTGCTCTATTAATAACAATTGCTTTCTGCGAGGTTGCCGTGCAGTTCTGTTTCGGACGGTCAGGACAGATGATGACGAGAGATCTCTGTAGTCAGGTCTTAGAGCATGAAGTTTATTGCAGGAGGGCGTGGGTATAGGAGACCTGCTGGGAGCTGCCAGACGCAGCTCGAAGCAGGTCAGAGAAGTAAGAGAGCAAGCAAGAAAGCTGGAGAGGAGAGCAAAAAGGATAGAGAAGAGGCAAAAAGAGACAAAAAAGTGACCGCGGTTCCCGTTTACAATCCAATAAATCATCTTCTGTGCTGAATATTCTAATTCTCATTAACCAATGTGGTATAAGCTACAAATCTTATAACATTTACATACAGCCTATAAGAATCATTGCATTACCATATGATGTTATATTTTAAACTCTAAAATCTACTTTGTGGACCCTCTGATAAAGTTGGGAGGGTCTGCTCTGACCCTTGGACCTGTCTGCAGGCAGAAGGCATTGTTTCATCAAAGGGGGGATTACCTCAGTTGGCCACACCATTGTTTTCCAGTTGTTCAGTAACTGGGGTTTGGTAACTCAAAGCTTGTTCTCATCTCAATCTCGCCTATAGTTTCTATATTCTCAGCATCTTTTGCCAGGCAATTATATTTATAAGGCTTTCCTATTTCATCTTTCCCAACAGCTTTCTGGGTTTGGTTTTTTTTGTTTGTTTTTTTTTGTTTGTTTTGTTTTGTTTTGTTTTTGTGGGTGCAAAATACTGTCTTCCCAAACTCCTGAGTTACATCTTGTTGAAACATGCAGAAACCTGCAGCCTGTGATTTTCTCAGAAGTGTTTGTATGTCTGGGCTCCAGCAGCTTCAATTCTCTGATGACAGTAATTTTTTTCAGTTGTCACCAGATTTGCCATTGTTCTGGGCTTGCCTTTGTAGAGCAGAAGACAAGTGTGCTGCTGCTTAACTGTGCTGCAAGATGGATCAGCTGCTGTCACTCATATGGATAAAACTCTTCCACATTGTTCAGCAAGGGCTGGATAATGAAAGGAGAAAATGAACTGGGGTTACACATTCCTTCCCTTGTGCTGGACTTGACTTCAGTGTATAGATTCCTGATGGAGGACCCCTTCCTGCCATTTGGAGACAGGATTTATTCTTGATGTATATTGACATCTGACTTGTGCCTGATCCCAAAAATGCAATGACACTGCTCATTTCCTCAATTCAGAAAAGTAATTGGTCCACTTTGACCCTACTCCATTCCCCCATCCGTGAGTTAGAAATCAGAGCCATGCCTGTGTGGGTAATACAATGGATTTTCTTTCCCAAATCTTTTGTGATAATGTTGTCTGGTTGCAGAAATTGCATAGCACATTCATGCTGTGGCTGCACTGTGCCCAGTCTTGGTGTCAGAAAGTCATTGGCCCTGCATGCCTATGCTGCTTTTCAGGCAGAGACTGTACTACTACCATTGATTTCTGTTACATTTCCTTTCAAAGAGAGTCTTATTCACTATTCTTATTTTATTTTTATGTTTTCTTTTTGAAATACTTTCTTAAGGTACAGTTAATTTTGATTTCTTATTGTACTCCACAGTTTGGGACTCTTTTATTTTTTCAATTTCTTTCTCTCTGGGCTACTTATACCTACCTCCTTTCTGAGGTTATTCGGCTGGGAACCCATTCCTGCCAATCACTGCCATGGGCTAATCAGTACAGGATCCCTGATAATGTTAGTGACATTGATTTGAAGATATTTGGATCTGGTCCACACCCAGCATTTGATTATTTCCAATAATGTCTGCAAGGGGGTTTGGTAACAATATTGGTTAAGGAAATTCTTCTCTCAAACTTCTTCCCTCCTATGTAGAGACAGACAGCTATTTCTGATACTGTACCTGAACAGAATAAAGGAACAGAAAAAGTTAAATGTAATTATGCCAAAAAGAGGATATCTCATAATCTCTCATGCCTCTTCCACTTTGAACTTTCTTCACAAATGAACTGCCTACATTGAATCCTATTGTCCTAGGAAAGGTCTTAGGCCTGGGATGAAAAACAGTGTTGTGGACAAATCTTTCTCATCTAAATAGAAAATTCTGTTTTCCTTGATAACCTTTTAGATATTGTTTTAGATATAAAACAATGTGTTTGATCACAGCTCTGCACTGGAATGGTTCTGGCCTCAACCAGAGCTCTGGCAGGAAGCTCATTGCTTCCACTGAATTTCTGTGCTCCAGCCTGAGCACTGAAGTACCCAGCATTGACAAGGACACCTTTTTGTGCACACTTTGGTTTTATTCTACAAAAGCTGTGTTGGTACATACAACATGTTTTCTTCCTTATTTAGTAGTGTTTATTGATACATAAATCACATGCTGGAATGTATTCTTGTATTCACTCCTGAGTTCCTCTTAAAGCCTGATATTTTATTTGCAATTTCCATTTCCCTGGCATTGATTTGAGCACTGTTTATATGCACCAGAAAGTAATTAAGTTTCTTCAGATTTTAATTCATTTAGCAATATTGGATGAATATCCTCTATTCTTGGTGCATTGCTACTCTTCTATTTATTCCAAACCTATCATATAAAAAAAAAAAAAAGTGGGAATATTCCTAATTGCTCTCAGTGAAAAATCAGTTTTCTGCACAGGTCTGTGCTCTTTTTATAGCCCGATCTTCTGCTGGCTTTTTAGATGCTCTTGAAATCTTCAGTGCAACCAAAAAACTCACAAGTAACTCCCATGGGATTTTTTGTAATCTAGAGCTAGCTCCACAAAGAGTTTTCATTTAAAAATCATTTTTCTCTTAATCACATTGATAAAAATATTCTTGGTGCAGCACTGTTGCTATTACAGCATGTCTCTGAATGGTAAGCAATAGAACCAATATGCCTTCACTGCCATTGCTAATCTTATCACGGAAGCAATTTTATTCCCCTGCTATGAACAGTATGTTTTCTTCTTTATACTCAGTTGTATCAGATGTAAATCTTGTCAGGTAAAAACTAAACTGTGATTCAAAAGTAATGAAAACCAGCAAGATTTTCAGAAAAAAAAAAAAAAAAAAAAAAGAAAAGAAAAAAAGGAGGAAAAGAGGGTCAGATCTTACAAATCTATGGATTATTCAGTGCAGCACTTTATTTCAGAAACATTCCTCATGGGATTTGCAGCTTGCCTGTACTGTTGTCAGCCATTCTCTCAGTATGACAGGGCATGCTGGAGGCATCAGTGTACTCTGTGGACTCCTGAAGAGCTCTCTGACAGGGAATGCTCAGCTCCTGCTGCAGCAGCGTTTCTGCTGCCCTCCGTGTGAAACGAGAGCTGCCAGGAATGTTAGCACCAAAGAAACAGAATTGCTGAAACACTGATCATTCAGAGCAAGGCTTCTCATCCCAACACTTCCCAGTATTAAGATGCAGCTGGGCACTGGACTCTGGAGATGGTAGGACACACTTTCCTTAACATCCCTTTCTCCTGTTGACTAATGAAGTGCATGGATTTGGTGAAATGCATGCTTCTGTGCAGAAAGTGTCTAGTCTAAAGTGGTGGTGTAGTGCTATGTAGTTCAAAAATTCCACATGAGGTAAGACTGGAAGTGTTAATTGATTATTGAGTAAAACAGGTTGATGAACAGAACCACCAGAATCTTAAAAATATTCAGGAGGAGAGGTACAGAATAGGTACAGGGAAATTTTGGCCGTGGCAAAGTAAGCTAGTGTTTCTGGGGCTACAACTTACTTATGAAGACTGCCCTGTCCCATGCACCAAAGCATGGAGGGACTTTGAAGGTCCTTCTGTCTCCTGATTGCACTCTCTTGAGACTGCTTCAAGGTTGATTTTTTCAATGCATTTATGGTATAGCTTAATGGTATAGTATAATATGCCATATAAGTATGTACAGTGTTTCACACTTCTGTATTTCAGAAGAGAGAGAAGGAAGAGAGGAACTGCGACTCCAAAGATATCTCAGCATCACTTAACTGTGAAGTGGGGCAGAAGGTAAAATATAATACCTGGGTAGGTGCTGAGTGGATATCAAAGTTGCACAGTTACTTATGCTCCTCCTGTCTTTCCAGGAAGGATCCATGGAAGAGAACTGGGGAGTGGGTCCTGGATGAGGACATGACCTTCAGGATGCCCTTTCCATCACTCACCAAAGTAGCTGAGGGGCTCCTCTTACAGAACAGGTGTGTGGGGTGAGAAGGCTGGGTGGTGTCTGGGTAGAACAGTCAAGAAGAAAGACAACAGGTGGTAGAAGGAGTTGAAGGTGGAGAAGGATTTGGATCAAAAGGAAAACAAGGTTACTAAAATAGTGCAATTTTGAAAAAGTGACTGCTCCTCCCAGACAACGTCTGGAACGTGTTGAGCAGTTGAAATCACTGACAGATAACAGGTGCCATAAAGGGACCTGGTTTTGATAACCTTGCTTTTGAATGCCGTGAGTTGAAGAAACATACATATCATCCTTGTCTGAGATGTGGCTGTACCCTTCTTAAGAATTGTCACATTACTTATGATCTAAAAACCAGTTTTAACACCCCATAATACCTCTTGCAACACAGTGAGATTCAGGCAGTTACGTGCAGTACTGTTGTGGGTTATGTTGTATTACATTTTTCATGTCCATTTCCCCCTCACTTCCACAAGGGTTCATTCACAATCTCAAATCACTCCAAGGAAAAACAGATTTTTCTCTGTGTTAATTCTAAGCATCTCCTTATTTGATTTCAGTAGTTCTGTATTGCAATGTGAAGGCATGGACATAGTCCATTCTTCATTAAAACCGGATTTTTGGCTATCTGAGGCAGATGTCCTTCAGGATGGGAAAAACATTAAAAAGTGTTTTTGAATACCAAAAGAGGAGGAAATTATGGACATTTCCAAGAGCATTTAAGAATGGGAAAACTTCCTGCCTAGCTTAAATTCTAATACTCTGTGCACTGACTTGTGTGTCTGCCACAAAGACCATCACATTTAGACTCTGTGTCTAGAAGTATTACCAGCTTGCAAAGTAGTCGGATGTCATGCAAAGCCTGAAGTGTGAACCTATTCTCCCTGCTCTCCAATGAGTGTCCCACATTCTACTCAGTCCCCATGAGCACTTCTGCTTTCCCAACATGCCTCACTTCAGTGTTTTCAGTCTTTTATTTTAACATCACTGCTCACAAGGCCTTGGGATGTGAGAAGGCACCAGACACAGCCTGCCCGCCCCTCCTGCAGTGCCAGGACAAAGCAGAGATTCAGAGTACAGATCTGTTTCTCAAGGCACTCTCTTACTCTTCTTAGCAAGGCACCCATTGTAGGGCATTGTGCATGATATGGGTGGGTAGACAGTGGGTTCACAAGAGCAGTGATGATTCCCCTTCCAGAGAGTTGTTACAGATGCTACCGTCCCTTCCAAGTGAGTTTCCTGCATCCTTTTGTTCTTGTCACACCTCTGACCAATGCAGCCACTGTTCTGCACCTGGGAACAGCAGCTACTCACACCGTGACCCAGCTACTTGGAGAGGGCTAATGTAACTTGCAGACACTCTCTCAGCTGACCAAAAGCAGCAGAGTGAAGTCCAAGGTCAGGTACCAACAGCCAAATCATGTTAATTTGTTTGCTCTCTTCCTTTCTCCTTTTATTCCTTCCTTCCACTTCTAGTTTATGTGTCTTTCTCCCCTCCTCTTCATGAATTTTCTTGCTCCCCATCTCAATATTGCTTTCTCCGTCTTGCTTTCTTTCTAATCTCTCTCAGTCTCTTCCTCCCTCTCTTTTCTCTGTCATTTTCTGTGTTTCACTCTCTTTCTCCATTTCTTTCTCTCAGTATCTACCCAACCCACTTGCCTTCTTCTCTCCCTCTCCCTCTCCTGCTCTCTCTCCCTCTCCCTGCTTTGCTTCTCTCTTCCTTTCTCTCTTTCACTGTCTGGCCCCTGTCTTTGCTGCCATTGGGGAAGAAAGCCCTTTCTGGTCAAGGCAATGTTGCTGTGGGCTGAGGGCATAGACAATGAGTACTTGGAGAACTGGAGAGTTGAATTGTTGGCAAGAAGCCTCTGTGAGGGAGCTGTGTTCTCAGGTCAGAAGTACTTTCTCCACATCTTAGCACCTCTTAAAGTGCTGATGCTTTTGTGTCCAGGAGACACAGGCTTCCATGCCCAAGCTGTTTAAGGTCAGAGAACTCCATAGTCCACATGGGGCAGCAGCGCTAGGGGAGCTCATCAGCTGCATCTATTTTAAACCTTCTCTTAGAGATGTTTCTTTCAGCCTATTATGGAGCCATGTTTGTCCCAAGATCAGTTACCTGTGCATCAGCACATTTCAGACCACAAGCAGTCTGACTCCAGAAATAGTGTGTTGATGCAAAATGACTCCTGTCCTCCAACTAAGGCAGCAAATCAAAAGTGAGGAGAAATTGGTTTTCCTTACTCATCCCTTTAATATTCCACTCTGATTCCAAAAAGTCTCCAGCCATGCTTTCCAGGATGGCTGGTGGCAAGGCCAGCTCAGCACAATGCAGTGTGTGACTTCTCTCCCTCTCCCACCTGTGCAGTTTGAATTCTGGCCCCAGGTGTTGTCTCTCAAGGAACCTGCAACGCTACCTTTCATCAGTTGAGCATTTAGGAACAAATCCTCAGGCCATCATTTCCTACAGGTCAGAGAGGAGCCCCAACAGTTTCACGTGCTTCAAGTGCATCATGAGTCTTCCACAGTCAGACCAGCTTGTTCATTTTGGAGGGTGATTGTAATCTTGTCCAAAGGGAACAGGGATTTTTGGCACTGAAATATGCTCCCGAAAGTTGTTGTGATATTTACTAGTCTGACAGCAGGTTAAAAAAGGTACCCAAGGTTTCTTTTCCTTGTTGCCCAGATATCACTGGCACTGATGAAGTTTTCACAGCTTCACACATAGAGATGATGTCTCTGAGGAGCATCACTTACAATGACACAAGAGTCAATACAGGGTATCATCTTTTCCTTAAATATATTTAGCTGCTGCCTTTAGCAAACTACTTCCATATTTAGTTGTAACATGGGAGATTCCTTGGGTGTAAACCTCAGTGTGTTTGGGAAGAGGAGGACCTCCCAGTCCTGAACGCTGTTGCTGCAAACACACTGACTGCTGTGGTCAGTGCGAAAGGCTGTGCAATATCTCCAGCTCCCTTCCCCAGCAGT